>LGRX02029061.1:0-28334 GCA_001247695.2 Cymbomonas tetramitiformis | reverse complement strand
ATAACTTATACCCACCGTATTTCATTTTGACATCGTCAAATCGTTGTTGTGCTTCTTGATATCTTGATGTACTACGTTGTTGTTTCATCAATGTCAAAAGATTTACATACCAATCTTCCACGTTTTGTCCACGTGAGATATCCTGGGCAAGAGTGTTCAGACTTACAAATTCTGCATCAGAGCCTCGATATGCAATAATGACGTCTTGACTTTTAGGATTGACCAACGTTGTAGAATTTCTGCCCGACAAACTTTGATCTACGTAATAACCCGGAAGTCCTCTCATGATACCCTTTAAACGTGCTTTATCGCCATAGCTATATGCATACGAAACATCTGATGCTCGTGCATATTTCGTTTGTGTAGAATCGTCCTTAGATGTAATGTTAGGACCAAATACTTTGTTTAAAGCGGTACTCGGAAATTTCACTGCGTCTTGACTGAGAGCATTTAGCAGTCTTGAGGTGTCTCTTTGTGTATACTTGTCAACATCGTCAGGTTTCATGATTGGTTTACTCTTGACTGTGACCATACAGTAATCACTCACATTTAAGGAAACTCGACGTTAAGGAAATAGCCAGCGTTTCGGGGTACCCAACTCGATGAGAAAAGTCGGTCGATTTTCCGACTTATGAGATGGCTCCGAAATAAGGAAAAATGACCGGCCGCCTACTGAGAGGCATTTCTTAAACTAAGAAAACGTTGGGCCTAGAAATTGACAAATGTGGTATATTTGATGTTTTTCATGATTTTTGCACAAAACTTGTCTTAAAGGTTTAAGTTCCCCGAGTACCGTTTCTGGGATATATTATCGTCATCAAAATCTTGCTTTAATTTCTTTAAGTCAGCGCACGGCTTCTCGTGGTCCATTTTCTCGGAAATGAACACCTTAAGAGAACGGGTCGGGCTAGGGAAGGTGTCCACGTGGATGGTTATGGAATTCGTCGGGTCGGGCTCACGAGATCGCGGTCCACTATCCATGGGCTGTTCTCCTATGACGCCTACGTCAAGGGGGGGTACCCAACTCGATGAGAAAAGCTGACTGACCTGGATTTCTCTGTTTTCTTACAGGTGGGTGATTACTGTAGATTTGAAAGGTGCACTACTATTGCCAGGCCCATTACGCGAAACCGAACTATGTATTTGTTTATCATTTTGATGATCAACAAAATTACTAAAATAACTACTAGATGGACGACAGTAAGCATTGGATTGATAGCTTTGATTACAAGGAACTTGCATTACTATTAAGTATCTTTTGATTTGGGAGTAAGATCGGCTCCGGCTATAAAACTTCTAACTCTTTGTAAAGGACTCATTGGAGCCGCCATACTTCTTGTGGTTGGTCTGTCAGATGCAAACGTTCCAAACATGCTTGGAGAAGCCATCATACTGCTTTGCAATAATTCGGTTGCTTCCTTTCGCAGACGTGAGCCCGGTCCAGTATCGCGTGACGGTCCAGCTTCAGGAGTGTCTGGTAATAGGTCTTTGGATGCTTCTGCGACCATGGCGTCTCGTTCTTGAGCGGCTTCCTGAATACGCTGCAACGCTTGATTATCGATATTCTCTTGTACAGGATCAATCATCGGGTTCATTGTCATCATAGAATTGGGTATGGTTGTATCAATACCACTGCTATAGTCCTGAATGTGTACCAGGCACACTCCTGATAACTTATACATATTTTTCTCTTTATTTTCCTTTCTTTTCTTTTATCTTCTTTCTTTTCTTTTTATGTTTTCTATTGTTTTTGGTGTATCACATAGGCTTCTAGCCTTATATTCCACTGTTTAATTGCATGACATATACTGGCTACACAGCCTAGCAATACTATCACTTTTCGATATAATGTATGGTCGCAGACCTATAACATCTATATCCCTATGTTCAGTCTTGGCATCATGCCCAATCCTAACACGTAAAACTTGTACAATTCTTTCACTTGGTCAACACTCACTGAGGTTCACTTTTCCCAAGCTTCCCCTTTCATCATGTTGCTCTTTAACTCACTAGCAGGATTCCTAGATTGACATCTGTCATCGGCCAATTACCAGCAGCCCATGCCTGATTCTGTTACTCCTCCACCAATCATCAGGCAGATCATGATACTTGTATTGCCATTGCAGATCTTCTCCTGGAATCTACCATGAATCATTTCATTACAGATCTTCTCCTGAAATCTGCTTTGTCATCGATTATTTTCCCCACTCGCTCACTTATGTGAATATCCGATAATTCCCCATTATTCGCGAGTGGGGCATGCACGCTCGGGGCATACCCATGGGGCATACGCCTCGGGGCATACCCATGGGGCATACGCCTCGGGGCATACCCATGGGGCATACGCCTCGGGGCATACCCATGGGGCATACGCCTCGGGGCATACCCATGGGGCATACGCCTCGGGGCATACCCATGGGGCATACGCCTCGGGGCATACCCATGGGGCATACGCCTCGGGGCATACCCATGGGGCATACGCCTCGGGGCATACCCATGGGGCATACGCCTCGGGGCATACCCATGGGGCATACGCCTCGGGGCATACCCATGGGGCATACGCCTCGGGGCATACCCATGGGGCATACGCCTCGGGGCATACCCATGGGGCATACGCCTCGGGGCATACCCATGGGGCATACGCCTCGGGGCATACGCCGCATATGGGGCATACGCCTTGGGGCATAGCCCTGAGCTGTCCGTGCCTCCCGGTACAACTCCTCCCCCCTCAAGAGCGGCCTATCTCCCGATGCCGCTCCCGGTGTCGTCAGGTATCAAACTCCCCGAATTGAAGATGGTGGAAGAGATGACGCAACAGCGGAGCCGGTACTGGGTACACGGCGTGAGCATCTCGCGCTCCTGGTTGCTGTGAAGACGATGGTCCAAGCTGAGCAGTTTCAGGGTGCCCTCCGGTGGCCCATTTGCATGCGCAAGGTGTCCGCGAGGTGCACTCCAGCAATGGCGTTGGTGGAGGTGAGCTAGTCCAGATACACGTCGGTTTACGATATCGCTCCCCATACTTACAGTAGGTGCAAAAAAGAGGCTGTGGCAGTTCACGAACCACTGACCGCAACCGCAGCGCATTCGGGTATCTTCCTTCAGGATTTTCAAGAAACCAGTGCTTGGGCTTCAAGTACTCAATAGCATCCAGGGTGCATTTCACACTCTTGTCTGCTCCTTCCAGATCAGGAGGTCCTCCCGTAGTGCGCGCCTGACTGTACTGGGTACATGGAGGGCTGGCCCAGATGACATCAAAGAATCCCGGTGGGTACTGAGTGGGGTCCCAGTCCTCCATTGATGCGAGATGGTCGGGTTGCCATCGTGGGTCGTTGTCGAGCGTAACCACCGAGGCAGACGGAAAGCACTTTGCAAACTCTCTTTCCACCGATCCGGTCCCGCTGAACAACACCAAGATTCTCACTGGCCGGGTCTTTCGCTCTTCAAGATCGGTGATCACCACTAGCTCTCCGTTCCCCAAGATTTCCACCCGCTCCCACGGCAGACAGAAGTCTTCCGGTGGAGAATCCACTTCTGGGACGTCACATTGATGTTCCATTAGTTGGGATAAAGTGACACCAAGGTGAGCGGGCTGTCGCTGCTGACGTTGACGTCGGCCATGCTCAACGGACTTCAGCATGTCCGCCTGCATGCCCAACCGCCGTGCCTCGAACTCCTTGAGCTGCTGATTCTCCCCGCCTCTGTCCATCTTGTCTCTGGAGCGCCACTGGTCGTGAGCTGCCGAGTAGCCCGTCCAGCGTACCTTCCATTCCTCCACTGATTTACCCTTGACCATGCGTACACGATACGCCAGAATTTTGTCCACGTGAGCTTCCGCTTGCCCATCTACCATTACCGGGTCAGGTACAGGCAGTTGTGCTCGAGATGCAAACTCATCCATGCCGGAAACGTATGGCTTCAGGCGGTGCTGTGCAAACACGTCGTGAATGCGCCAATGCGGTGGTAGAGCCAACCGATAAGCCACCGGTGCCCCGCGGTCCGCCTCCGCCAGCTCCGCCTGCAAATCGCTGTAGAAGCACTCCACGACAGTTACAGGTCCGTGCCAACGCTTGCCGAGCTTCCGGCACAGCGCACGGTCCATCACCTTCTCCGTCAGGTGACGAGCCTCGATCCATACCAGATCCCCCACTGCGTACCTATGCTGCTTGTGACGCCGGTCGAACTGCTCCCGCTGGCGCTGCTGAGCCAACTCAAGGCGGCCACGCGCGTCCCGCAACTGCGACGAAAACTTCACAGCCATCTCATGGGCGGTACCCACCCCCCCTTTTCGTCGCGCAGAGCCAGGGAGAGTCGCAGCTTCCAGGAACAGGTCCAGCTGAGACATCGGAGACACCCCGTAGCATAGCTCAAAGGGAGTGAATCCTGTGACGTCACTGCGCGAGTCGTTGATAGCAAACTCCACATTTGTCATGTAGAGGTCCCAGTCATCCGGATTGGCACCCACGAACGATCGCAACATGTCCTCGACCACCCTGTTGGTGTGCTCCGCTTGCCCGTCTGAACGAGGGTTGTACGGAGTGGTAGAAGCCACCCGCACCCCCATAAGTCTCATTAGCTCACGCCAGAACGAGTCTTGGAACCTGTGGTCACGGTCACATACAATCTTCATGGGGGCTCCATGCTGCCTCCATACCACGTCGAAGTAGATGCGGGCTACCGTCTGTGCAGAGCTGTCCCCAAAGTTCATGGGCACAAGGTGTACCATTTTGCTCAGCTTACACGTAAAGGTGACGAAGGCGTCATTCCCCTGGGCGGTGAGCGGTAACCCTGTAACGAAGTCCACGCTCACATCTTGCCAGTTACGCTGAGGAATAGCGTGTGGATTCAACAATCCATCGGGGTAGGATGCCCGGGGACGAACTGCTTGACACGTAGGGCATGAGGCCACCCATCCTGCCACGTCTTCGGAGGCATTTTTCCACCAGAACCTGCGTAGAACTCTTTCCAGCGTCTTTTCCCGGCCAGTGTGACCTGCAGTGGTGGAGTCGTGGGCATCCCTGAAGACCACCTCTCGCAAAGGAGAGTCTTCGCCGAGGACCAACTGGTACCGTCCCGCGGCTACACGCCACAGTACGTTCCCGACGATGCGGAAATCTCTCGTGGCATGGTGCGGGGCCGCAAGGATGTCATCCCGCAGCTGTTGAAGGGGACCGGCACGTGCGTACTCATCGTGCAGGGACTCCAGGAATGTAACGTCCGTGGGGAGGCTCGAAGCATCGCGGGTCTCAGCAGCCTTACCCTGTCGCACTATCGGAGGTGCCACTCGGGGATGCCGCACTCTTGGCGCTAGCTGTCGGGTAGGGGGAGCATGCACCACCAGCACGGGCCACGGAAGGTCGTGGAGTACACCGTCAGGAGTCTCGAACAGCTGGGTGGGTACTCCTCGTTCGTCATGAGTAGGTATCACTTCCACCAGCCGCATACCAGCCATCCTGAAGAGCCGCCTCCATTGAGGCATGCGAGCCTGGATGTCCGGTAGAAGGAACACTGCCGAGGTATGCGCGGGGTCTTGCCGCCATTCATCTACATACCTGCGCAACACTGCCTCGATGGAGATATGACTGCTGGAGTATGGGGGATTACACCAGACGTGCTTTCCCCTCCATTGCTGTCGCAGACAATCAGTCCAGTATGCGTCTACTTGACGGTTCCGTCCACCCAGGTCACAACACGCGTCAACATCGAAGCTGCCGAACTGCCGTTGGAGGCGCTCAAAGACCTCCTTGCGCACCTTCCAATCCTGCCGATCGGCTGGCTGTTTGGTGGCTCGACCAGACGGCTGAGCTGGCTGCTTAGGACCTCGGAAATCCGTAGCGGGCGGTGTCGAGGTTTTCGGCTTGGTGGAAGGAGTCGTCGTAGCAGTGGTTTGTCGCAGCCGAGCACTACGGCGCAACACTGGATCGGTTCCCGGGGTGCTCTCCTGCCGGCGCTTTCCAGATTCGGACAAATCAGTGAAGTAGTCGGTGGGAGCTCGCAGCATTAGTTCCTCTCCAGCGGGTGCACACTTAGGCGAGCTAGTTGCATGCTCAGGCTGGCACGTTGAATGCCCCGCATGCCCCGCATGCCCCGCATGCCCCAGCGTATGCCCCGGGGCATGCCCCACTGCATGCCCCACTGAGCTGGCTGCATGCTCAGTCGGCCGTATTGCATGCCCCGCATGCCCCGCATGCCCCGCATGCCCCGGGGCATGCCCCACTGCATGCCCCACTGAGCCGGTTGCATGCTCAGCCGGCTGTGTTGCATGCCCCGCATGCCCCGTATGCCCCGGCGCATGCCCCGCTGCATGCCCCGCTGAGCTGACAGCATGCTCAGCCGAGCTGGTTGCGTGACAGGGCGCGCTACCAGCCTGGAGCAGGCTCTCCAGGGCCCGCTCCGCCACCTGAAGTGTCTCCACGCCATCCATCCATGATTCCATGGTGGCCACCCATCCTGGTACAGGGGTCGGCGGGTGATCTTCAAAGACCTCGTCGGCATCCAGCACGGAGAGTGGGTCCTTGGGGAGGTCCGTCTCTTTGTCTACGACACCGGCCTCCTTGAGCCCTACTTCTCGCGGGTCCTTGGTCACGTAGTCAGGTCGGCGGGATAGCGCATCGGGGACCAGAAGAAGAGCTCCTTTGACGTACTCCATTCGTGGGACACCAACTTCCACCAGGTCCATGTACCACCGTGCCTGTCGTCGGCTAAGCTCTCGTCCCGGGGACATTAGCCATTCTAGGGGGCGATGGTCACCTTGTAACCGGAAGTCGGAGGAGAACAGGTAGTGCCTCCAGGTGACGGTGGTGCAATGGTGCAACGCGCAGAGCTCCCTTTCGCCGGTGTGGTAATTCTGTTCCGCCGCGGAAAACTGCCGACTGTCGTAGGCTATCACCCTCATACCGTCACCCGTATCTTGCATGAGTACGCCTCCCAAAGCAACTCCACTTGCATCCGTTTGTACCAAAAACGGCGCTGACCCATCCGCGGCTGCCTTCATGTCAGGCAATGCCAATACAGGGGCTGAGGAGAGTGCGGTCTTCAACTCGTCGAAGGCCCATTGCTGGAGTTCTCCCCATTGCCACGGTACGTCGGTCTTGGTGAGCGAGGTCAAGGGTTGGGCAATCTCCGAGAACCGGTGTACGAACCGGCGGTAGTACCCCGCTAGCCCAAGGAACTGTCTGACGTGGGTTACCGTCTCCAGCTTCGGCCAGTCCTTGATGGAGGACACCTTGTCATGCTGTGGCTGGCATCCTTCGGCGGAGAGAGTGTGGCCCAGGAACCGTAGTGACTCCTTCAACATCTGCGCCTTGGAGGCCTTCAAATATACCCCTTTTTCTCGACAAGTGTCCAAGAACTGACGTACGTGGTCGTAGTGTTCCTCCACCGTGCGCGAGAAGACGACCACATCGTCGATGAAGATTCGTACAAAGGGGAGATGACCGAGTGCACGCTGCATTCGCCGTTGATATTGAGAGGGAGAGTTCTGCAGGCCCTGGGGCATCACCAACCATTCATAGGCCCCCATCTGGGTGGTGAAGGCGGTCTTTTCCACGTCCTCCTCGGCCATCGGCACTTGCCAGAATCCGTCCACCGCGTCAAAGGAGGAGAAGAACGCTGCCCCTTGCATCTCGTCAAACATCAGTTGGATGTCCGGTAGTGGGTACCGGTCCCGCACCGTCTGCTGGTTCAATTGTCGGTAATCCACCACCAAACGTAATGTCTTCGGGTCACCAGGCTTGGGTACCATCAGACATGGGGCGGCATACGGGCTTGACGACGGCCGGATGTAACCCTTCTTCATGAGCTGCTCGATACGTTCACGTAGCTGGCGTAGCTCTTCAGCGGTCATCTTGTATGGGCGCCTACATGGTGGTCCACCCTCCGCGTCCGGCTTGCGATCGATGCGGGCCTTGTCCTCCTCAGTGCGACGCAACTTGGATGCCTCCGGTAAGGCTGAACACAGGGTATCCAAATACTTCTCAAAGAAGGCGTCAAAGCGCTGCCTCCACGTGCTGCTTACCGGTGCGTCTCGAGTATCTTGACGGGGCCCTTCCTTCTCCAGGGTGGTGTGAGATGACGGTACTTCAGCAGCGGTAGCTGCGAAGGCTCCTGCCTCATGGTCGTCCCCGCGCGCCGCCATCATGAGCCACTGAGGTTGCGATTCTTCATCCCCGGCCAGGCGCCTGGTTTCCGCGTGGATGAGGTGCTGCTTCAGTTGCGTTGCCGTCAAGAACACCTCATCGATCAGCCCTGCGCCCTGGGCCTTGCCCTGACCCATCCCCGGACTACAACCCACGAGCGTCACCCGTTGTTGTCCTCCACCATTTGCTCGCGTGTTGAAGGAGACGGAACCGTGACCGGCATAATCCAACGTGATTGGGGAGAGACTGCGAAGCCACTTACCCCCCAACACCACGTCTACTTGGATTCCTAACGGCAAGACCCGTAGAGCCATCCGCTTCTCGCAGTAGTTTACTCCCGACGCCGCGTGTGCGGTGAACTTGGTGTACGCCACCTCTCCAGCGGTCTTTACAGACCCATCTGCCAGCGTGACCTTCATTGGTGTCCCTGAGCGCACTGTCAAGTCGCAAGTACGGGCACATTCCGCCGAGATGAAGTTGTCTGAGGCGCCTGAGTCCACCAACACCTTCACTCGATGTCCACGAAGGTAGGCATAGAACACCAGGAGTAGGGGTCCTTCCTCGTCTCGCACCGCTGACAGTGTGTGTGCCAAGAGTGTCCCTGCTCGAGAGTTCGCCTTCCAGCGCACCCCCCCATCCAGTTGAACACGCTTACATTTAAGAGCATCTTCGATTGGGTGTGAACTCAAGGCGGCTGCAGTCTCGTCCACCAAGGCGTTGCACTCGTACTCTTCGCCACTGCCGTGTTCAGTAGCACTGACGTACATGGTGGCGTTGGTCGAGGCACTGACGTGAGTGGTATCACTGTCAGTGGGGCTGACGTGGGTAGTGTCACTGTTGGTGTCGCTGACGTGAGTGGTGTCGCTGTCGGTGGCACTGACGTGGGTCGTGTCGCTGTCGGTGGCGCCAACGTCGGTGGCGCTGACGTGGGTAGTGCCACTGTCGGTAGCGCTGACATGCGTGGAGTCGCTGTCTGACCCGCTTTCCAGCGGCTGGGACCCATTGGATGCATGCCGGGCCGGGCGCGTTGCACGCTGGACCAGGTGCGTCGCCTGCTCAGCGATACAGGTTGCATGCTCAGCTGGCCGCGTTGCTTGCCCCGCATGCCCCGCATGCCCCGCTGCATGCCCCGCTGCATGCCCCACTGAGCTGGTCGCATGCACAGGCTGGCATGTCGCATGCCCCGTATGCCCCGCATGCCCCGCATGCCCCGGGGCATGCCTCACTGCATGCCCCACTGAGCTGGTTGCATGCTCAGTCGGCCGTGTTGCATGCCCCGCATGCCCCAGCGTATGCCCCGGGGCATGCCCCACTGCATGCCCCACTGAGCTGGTTGCATGCTCAGTCGGCCGTGTGCATGCCCCGCATGCCCCGCATGCCCCGGGGCATGCCCCACTGCATGCCCCACCGAGCTGGTCGCATGCTCAGACGGGCATGTTGCATGCCCCGCATGCCCCGCGTGCCCTGGCGCATGCCCGCTGCATGTTCCGCTGCATGCTTAGCTGGGCTGGTTGCATGCTCGGCCGGACTGGATGCATGCCGGCACGGGCTGTTAGGTTCGCCCGCCAGCTGCTGGGTCATGTTCAGCTCCTCCTCGGGCAGACTGGAGCAGGATACAACATGTTGGTTGCACGCTGGCGGTATGCTGCCCGATCCGCCCGCCAGCTGCTGGGTCATACTCAGCTCCTCCTCGAGGTGTTCGGATTCGCCCACCGGTTGTCGGGTCACGCTCAGGGCCTCCCAAGCAGCAAGACGTGCAGATTCCTCCTTCCTCCAGGCTTTCACCCGTTGGTCCAACGTCGTGCGCTTCCTCCCACTCCTCGAAGGCTTCGAACGGCGGGTAGGCGTATTCTCCTCCGAGGACAGCTCACGGTGCTGCTGCAACCGGTACTGGCTGCAATGGATCTCCATCTCGGACTCATCGGTGCTGTAGGTTAGATCCGAGGGGCTCGATCCCAGAGTTGTTGCGAGAACCGTCTCGTCTGGTTTGAGGGGGGTAGGATTGGGAGGTGGGTGTGCCCGTCGGACGCGTCCGAACACAGCCTGCACGACCGCCTTGCCGTACTGCTTGACCCGCTGGGCTGCCGTGGTCCACGCTGAGGCCGTCTTGAGCGCATGAGAGTCAAGGGGAGTGTCCTGCGCTCGTTGTGCCCGCCGACGTCGCCACAAGCGATAGGCTTGCTGTATCGATATCGCCGCAGATGCTTGACGCCGTCGAAGGCGACGGAGGCCAATCGTCTCCCAAGGTCGGCCTTCTTGCGGTACATTCGTCTTCGGCCCGTATTCTTGCTCCACAGCCCGACGTTGCTCGCGTGGGCTCAACTCTGCCCAGGCCAAGCCCAATGTGCCGCCCATGCGACCACGCAAGCGGGCGAGTATAAGCTCGTCCAACTCGTACTTCCGTTGGCGACGGCTGAAAGGAGTAGTCGCGGGACGTCGTGTAGCATGGCGGCGACTGCGCTCAGCCATCTTGTGTGCCTCTGCCGGGGACTTCTTCTTGAGGGTCATGCGTAGTTGTCGTAGTAGGACACTTTCAGAGGTAGCCCCAGCCGGACTTCTCCAGCTCCACGATGTCAACCGCCTACGCTGGTCCGCCAAGGAACTCTGGTACACCTCGGAGGTCCCCGGTGCAGCCAGATGCAGATCCTTGTAGTCGCTGGGCTGAACTGCTGGTGCCGCGTGATGAGCTCGGATGCGTGGGGGAGGTCCATCAACATTACCGCGGTCAATCGGGACACCGTGTTCGGCACGGTAAGTCTCCCAACAAGAATGTGCTGTCGGTGGGGCTATCGGTGGAGTCAATGATCCCCGAGCAGGGGGGGAATTCTCCACTGAGAGGGGCCGTCTGCTCAAAATGGTAGCGCGCCGTGCGCGCTCTCGGCCACTGAAGGCAATCCGTGATGAACGGGGCCTCGGGCTGACGGTGGAGGGGGGCCGTGCGGCCACACCATGGGGTGAATCTGATGAAGCCTCTGTGCTCACTGGGGCATGCAGCGCTCGCAGTGAGACGGGCTTTGTCGGGGTACAGGCGGTGGCCTCGTCACGTGACGTCCGCGAGGGCCATGAAGGACGGGCTGCCACATTGGTATAGGGCTGCCTCTGTCCACGGGGTCGATGGAGATTTACTCCTCTTGCCCGGGAGCCCCTGTCGGCTCCCCACTCCGAAAAGCTGGATCCTCGGTGTTCGTGATGTCACACATGGCACACAGATCCCCATAGAGGTCCACGTCAGCATCCGCCAGAGCGAGGATCTCCTCCATCGTTTCCAGCTCTTCTGGATTGAGGGAATCCTCCTCGACTCTCTCCTCAATGACTTCTACGCAAGCCGCCACTTGCCCTGGCCTTCGCGCCAACCGCGCCGGGGCGTTGGCCTTCCAGATGGCCAGCTTCTTCTCGTCCGTGCAATTGGCCACCAAGTGCTCGAGACTGCCACATGCAAAACAGGGCCGTTCCCTCACCGCAGGTGCCGGTCGGGATCCTTGGGTCGCCGCTGTGCTTACATCCACAGGAGCCGCTGTTGCCGAGTCATTCCCAGCAGTCCCCGGCTCCCACGTGAGGGCCGCCAACGCAGGCCTCCTCGGAGGCCACCTAGGCCGACTAGCCGGGGCGCTACGTGGTGGAGCTTGCCGTTGTCGGTGTCCCATCTCCAACGCCACCTTGCGGGCGATGGTGTCGTGGAGAACCGCGTCCTCCATCACCTTAGCCGTCTCAATTTCCGTGGCCACGGAACGAACCTTCAAGATGGCGGAGGTGTCGGGCCGTCCAAGTCGACGTTGTTCCTCTTCCCACTGCTCCGGGTGACTGGTGTCTAGCCCAAGATCCGCCAACTTGGAACCCACTTGAACGCTGTGTCGTAGTCCACCCCAAAAGAGCTCGAGAAGTTCCAGTTTGGTAACCTTACCGCAACCCCGCACTACGTCCGCCACGAAGTTGACAGTCGCGGTTCGGGTGGTGATGCGGGTGTAGAAAGCACCGGTCTTCTCCTCCGATCGCTGTCTTGTTGAGAGTAGCTCCGACTTCAGCCGTTTCAGGGCGTCCGTGGTGATATCCACTGACAAGGCAAGATCGCCCATGAACCGCGGCACCGCTGCGTACCTCGCCTTCCACGCCTCTCCTTCGCTGCCTCCTGGCGCCATCTCCTCGACGTACAACTTCTGGGCCTTGGCCAACTTGGAGGTCTTGATCATCCACAGCAAGGTGGAGATGCTGAGCTGATTGTGTCCTTGCGCCTCACGCCGAAAGCTGGGAGTAGTGAGCGCCGCAATCACCGTCATGTGCTCCAGAAGTGCATTCACCGCCACAGAGAATTCCTCAAGGTCATCCATGGCCCGGCCCTTCGTGAAGTGATCGCCGGGAAACTCCGGGAGGTCGTCCACCAGCTTGCGGATGTCCTTCAAGAGCGAGCTCTCGTTCTTGATCGCGGTCTGGTAGGAGCGGTCGTCGGGGGTGTACATCGCCATGGGGTCCTCCGGAGCTCGTGCCACCCCGGCAGGTGGTCCCGTTGCTGCCGCATGTTGTGACGCCGTCGGTGAGAAGGTCGCGGCGTCGGCAGAAAGTCGGTGGGAAGGAGCCGGGAATGTGGAAGGGGCAGGCTATAGAGGGGGTTGGGGCGTCTCAGAAGATGGCCCAAACGATGCTGCCAAGTACCACGGAGCGGCACAGACCTCCACCCAGGCTTGTAGCCCGTCCAGCTCGTAGGTTTCCGCCTCCGACTCCGTGAAGGCGTCCACCACCGGTCGTCTCGGGCATTGGTACCATTGAGACGGAATTCTGGAACGCCTCGTGCCTCGAATAGACTCCTCTGCCACCAAGCGGTCCACTAAGAGAGCGTAGGTGGAGGTCTCGGTGGTGTGCAGCGGACGTATCTCGGGGAAAGAGGTACTACCGGCCCCGCTCAGAATGTATCGAGCGGGACTCAGCCCAAGATTGTCACAGATCTTCAGGGCTGCCGACAGACCATGGTGCGAGGAGGTGACCTCGGGTAACGTCGCTGTAGTGGCCAATTCACCCGGGGGCACCCACAAGGAATCCCCTTGGGGAGTGACCACTAACAGCCGTGTAGTTGACGTCGACGGCCCCGCCCCCCCAGCCGGGTCACCATCAGGGTCGTCACCAGGGTCATCTCCAGGGTCGTCCTCCGTGTCCTTATAGTCGCTACTCCGGCTTTTCGATTCTTCATCGGCGGCAAGCGGCTTCCCACCATTCCAGCCCAAGGTAAGCTGGCCTCCGCTGGTTGCATGCTGGGAGACGCTGGTTGCAAGCTGCTGGAACCCACTGGTTGCATGTTGGGGCTGGCGTGTTGCATGCCCCGCATGCCCCGCATGCCCCGCATGCCCCGGGGCATACCCTGCTGCATGCCCCACTGAGCCGGGTACATGCTCAGCCGGTTGTGTTGCATGCCCCGCATGCCCCGCATGCCCCGGGGCATGCCCCGCTGCATGCCCCACTGAGCCAGGTACATGCTCAGCCGGCTGTGCTGCATGCCCCGCATGCATGCCCCGTATGCCCCGTATGCCCCGTATGCCCCGGGGCATGCCCGACTGAGCCGGGTGCATACTCAGCCGCTCCCGCTGCATGTTGTGGCTGGCCTTCACCAGACCCGTACACCACAGGGGTGTCCAAGCTTGCTCGACGTCTTCTCGCTAGACGCCGTTCCTCAGCCACCGCGCCCTCCGTTGCGGCAGCCTCTAGCTGAGCCATTTGGTCGCGTAAGCTCCCCGCCTCGGTCTCTGCGAGGAACCGAGCGGTCTCGGCGCGGACTACCCGTCTGCAACATTTCCTGGTCCGTCAACTCCTTCATCCGATGCCTCTCCAACTTGAGACGCCGCTCTCGTCGCTTGCGGCTATGCTGAGTGCCCGTTGCAGACTCATAGCCAGAACCGGATGTCGTGCTCCCAGGTTGAGACGCGTGAGCTTGGGAGAGGTCCTCGGTCACCACGTCTTGCACACTGAGAAGGAATCGTGGTAGAATGTGGTAAACTGGTGTTAAAATGTGGTAAACTGGTGGTAAACGGCGGTAAGCCCCTATGTGGGGTGGTAATCAGGTGGTAAACGTTAAAATATTTATTAAAAAAAAATAACTGACGGTAAATCATTGGTAATTTGCGGTAACATAGGTTGAAGCATGGTAAAAGCCTGGTAATTTCAGAACGGAGCGTGGTAAACGAGGATCTGGAATGGTAAATGGTCGTGGCCTAATGGTAAATGGATATAAAACTTCGCAATGTAGTATAAATATAGAGACGGAGCTGGTAAACCGTGGTAAACGAGGATCCTGAATGGTAGATGTGCAATTCTCTGGTCTGTGGCCAAGGTAGAATTGACAGGAGTGGAGCGACTGGCGAATGGCGGCCAGGTATGAACGCAGGCAGGGGTATACATCATCGTTCAGTAGATAGGTGGGATGCGTCACATACAGATCGTATCATACCTGTCTCGGCTAAACCAGTAGGGAGCCGAAAGGTAGCCGATTTTAGTGGCCACGCGCACCATAGCTGGTAAGAGATAGAGGTAACGTAGCCAAGAAACCAAGTTAGGTTCTTGAAGTTGAAGTTTTCAAAAAACAGTTAAACTGTAACAGTTTATTTTTTTGTTTATTCAATTTAAGTAGCAGAAGGTCGAGAAAGAAAATGGCTGGTAAGTAGTTTTACTTTTTTCTTGAATCACGCGGGTGACAGAAAGCAGTTCTGTTGCAATGTATGCAGAACAGGTAGTTTACTTTTAAAAGCGAGTACTGTTACTTAAGAATGGAGAGTACCCGAACAGGAGCAACGAGCGCTGCTGAACAAGGTGCACCTAAACGGGCAAGGACGGCCACGGTTGGCAGCGAGGCAGGCCAGGCCGCACTCGCTCCAAAGGTTACGTGCCCCATGCTTGTCTCTTGTGGATGTGCATGTTGGATAGGTTCGTGGCTTAATTAGTTAACCGCTGTTCGACTCAAAGAGCGGACGGCTCCTGAAAGTTTCTGCGTAAATAGGTGGTCAGCGAATATGTGGATACACACAGCCGGTGACTGCGCCCTGGTGCGGAATCACGTGCTTAGGAAAAGTCACCGGCTGTGCGTATTCATTCAGGTATGCAGGCCAGGCCGCACTCGCTCCAAAGGTTACGTGCCCCATGCTTGTCTCTTGTGGATGTGCATGTTGGATAGGTTCGTGGCTTAATTAGTTAACCGCTGTTCGACTGAAAGAGCGGACGGCTCCTGAAAGTTTCTGCGTAAATAGGTGGTCAGCGAATATGTGGATACACACAGCCGGTGACTGCGCCCTGGTGCGGAATCACGTGCTTAGGAAAAGTCACCGGCTGTGCGTATTCATTCAGGTATGCGGACTCCCCTGTTTTCCGGCATGCACGCTGTGGGATGCCACTGCTGTGGGAATATCCCATGGTTTCCGCAGTGGATTCAAACATGCTTTCGTGAACTGGTGCGCAGGCCTCCGAAGCTGCAACCGTGCAGGGAGGCGGCCTCCCCCGGTCGCTGGAGGAGTGGTCGAGGAAAACCCGGTAAGACCGTGAACTTTTCCTTCCCCTCCCTTCCCGTACGGGATCCCGCCCGCCCGCCCTTCATCTAGTGAACGCAGCCGCCACTCCGCGGGTGCCTGGTCAGCAAGCTCCGTGCGTATCGGCAAGGTTCTCCCAAGAGTATCTGGCCCCGAAGCACGGCGACGATGATGCGGCTGATGGGTTATCACACCCTCGTCAGGAGAAATATCGGTGTGAGGAATCGGTTCCATCAGCGGTGTCGGATACAATCGTTGGGGGACCACCCTCATGTCTGTCGCCACCGCCCGCTCTGCAGCCGCCATGCGCTCTCGCGCTGCCCACCATTCCCTAGCACGTGCCTCCGACGCAGGGTCAGCTCCATATACTGGAGGTGGGGGCGGTGGAAAGTAAACGGGTAGTGTCCATGGATCCCCGTAGGTGGTCGACATCGGCGCGGGAGTGTACGGGGCGTGTGTCAACACGCCTGGGGCATGGGGTAGCGGCGAGCCTGTGGCATAATGATGTGGCATGCCAAAGGGTTGTGGCGGCATACTGGTGGCATAGGGAAAGCCCGGGGCAGATTGGAGTTGCGGTTGCATGCTCGTCGCGTGCGGGGGCTGGCGCGTCGCATGCCCCGCATGCCCCACATACCCCGTATGCCCCGTATGCCCCGTATGCCCCGTATGCCCCGTATGCCCCGCTGCAAGCTCAGCCTGCCATGCTGCATACGGCTGCACGCTGCCCCAACCACTCTCTTGTTGTTGAAACACAAAGGGAAGGGTTGGGGAAAGGGCATGCAAGGACTGGCTTTGAGGCATGCTGGGCTGCCCCGCATGCCCCGCATGCCCCGGGGCATACCCCACTGTATGCCCCACTGAGCTGTCTGGGGTCAAAGGGAAGGTGGTGGTGGAAGGGCCCGAAGGCCCAGGCGCGGTGGAAGCGGTTGGTGGAGAGGGGTCTGAAGGGGTCAGAGGGAAGGTGGTGGTGGAAGGGTGCATGGCGGTGGTGGAAGGGGGCAGCGGTCCAGAAGAAGACATCTGTATGACCGTTATGACAATATGACCACTATGACAGTGTCAAATATGGCCGTATGATATTTCCAATAGAATACTAGTTGTCCAATATAGAACCAAAATATCACCAAAAGCTGTTAAGAACTTCGCCAGAAGGTATGAATAACTTCCTCCAGAAGGTAGAAGGTACCAGCTGCCAAAAATAGCCTTAAGTATGGTGAGGATACAAGATCTGGCTCATCTGACTCTAATCTCTTCTAGGATGCTTAAAAACTGAAAGTTTTTTGCTATTTGTGCTATTCCGCAAAGTTTTATCATAGTCCCCAGCGGTCTTGCTTATTTATGTCTCAGAAGGAAGCTTGTACTTTCCCCCCCCATACTTAAGCTCACACTTAAGGAACCAGCAACAAATCTTAGCATCCGCGACATCTGGAAAACACCCAGCGAAAAGCGGCCATACGGGTCCACCAAAGACGTCCACGCGCACAATATGCCAGCCCTATAGCCGTCGGAGTGGACCAGAACTGAACATTCTTAAGATCAAGTGTCAAATCTCGCCCAGAGCCTTAAGAAAAAGCAAGACGACGCAGATCTCAACTAAATCCTCCACAAAGAAGATCCCGTAGCGAAACTTTTCCGTGTTTTTAGTGCACGTAACGCGCGCAATTTGAGCCGTCGAACGCAAGCAGAGACAGCCCAAAACTCAAAAACGAAAAGTCGCCCAAGTCATCTTGTAGTTTCATCTTAAGTCCCCACAGGAGATCTCCAACCAAATCCTTCACAAAGAAGGTCCCACAGCGAAACTTTTCCGCGTTTATAACGCACGTACCGCGCGTATTTTGAGCCGCAAAACGCAAGCTGAAGCCGCGCAAAACGCAAACGCAAAAGTCGCCATCTCCAACATCATGTAACTCGCAGATCCCACAGGTGCATAGAACGTTTTCAACATCTGAGAACCAATTTGTACCAGGCACACTCCTGATAACTTATACATATTTTTCTCTTTATTTTCCTTTCTTTTCTTTTATCTTCTTTCTTTTCTTTTTATGTTTTCTATTGTTTTTGGTGTATCACATAGAAAAGAAAAAGAAAAAGAAAAAACCACGCCCGTCGGGCGTATGAGTAAATTAATTTCCCCGGCCCTACTCTGGGCCGGACCGCCACTGGTGGCGGCCTTAATGGGACAATTTATACTGGGTGGTTCTCATCTTTCTCCTTCTCTTGCTTTTCCTGTCTGAGTCTTCTGTATAGCTGGTAGGTGCTGTGTGCATAGTTTACCGTTAGGTCATGTATTCTCTGTAGCGCTTGTGTGGCCTCTTTTCTGTTGAGTCCAAGTTGCTCGAGTATGTCTTGGTTGTGTTTGTACACCGTGCCTGTTCTGCCCACTGCAAACACATGAAGTTTGGCACGAAATCCGTGTCTGCGTAGTAGTTGTAGCAGCGGTCCGTATTTCATGTATTTTTCCAGGAGTTTGGGTCCCCACTTTTCGTCATCGGTGTGGGCCACCTCAATGAGGTGTAGGTTTTTTACCCTTGCTGGTGCTTCCTGTTGTGTGCATTCCCATCCCTCCTCCAGGTCCTCTAGGCCCTCTATCACGACTATGTCTACGAAACTTGGTATTGTGTCGGGCCCATCGTTTCTGCCTGGGTTGTCCTTCCCGTCGTGTCTGCATTGTCCTCTGGTGAGTATGTAATTTGGGAGTACCCTTGGCTTAACCCCTGGGTCCCTCTTCTTTCCGGTGTAGGCGAGTACTTTGCATCCCCCCTTCCTATGGTGGTCAAGTATGTGTTTTAGCTCATCTGCGTGGGCATCTGCCCTGTCCGAGAACATCCCTCGCATTTGTGGGTTGTTGCATCCGCCTAGGGCGTGCCCTACCCTCATGAGGAAGCCCTTTGCGTAGTCCACCCCTTTGTGTCCACATCCCTCCAGGGTGCACTTCCCACCCCCTTCGGCTGAGTTTTTCGCTGTCTCATAGTCTTGTGCTGGCAGTATTCTCAGTCTGCATTTGAGTATTGTTTTTCGTGCCGCAAACGTGGCTCGTTTCCAGAAGCCGTTCGCCACTTTGTGTAGTGGCGTGTCTCCTTTGAGGTGCTTCATTGTTTCGTTTAGCCAGCTGTCGGTGGTCCCGCCCTCTTGTACCGAGGGGCCATTCCTTTTTTCTGTTCTGCTGTGTGTTATATCGTGTTTTCGCTGTTTCCATCTTGTTCTGGGCATCGGGTCCTCCATCATTGTATGGACTCTGGACTCCTCTGTGACACGGTCATGGTGAGCTTGTCTTTCATTCGTCTTCTCTTGTGGCTTTTCCCGCTGCTCAATGAGTTCATTTAGTATGTCAAAAATTTCCTCGTCATTGTGTTCCTCTTGGGTCACCTCTAGTCTCTCCGCGAGCTCGTTGAGTTCTTTAAATATCTCCTCCTCTTCTGAGGGTGGTACCTCTGTGGGTTCGGGTTCGTTTCCTCGGGTGGGGTCCCTGCGGCCCTCTGTTTCTTGGTGCTCTTGGTGCTCCTGCACCTCTCGCATGAGGAGCATCTCCTCTTCCTCCGTTTGTTCCATCATGGCTTTTATCTGCTTGTCTTCTTCGTCTCGGGTCTGGTTGGCCTGCTGCTGCTGGTTGGGCACTAGGTCCCGTATTGTCGTTTGTTCCTCTTCGGTTTGTTGCGCTTGGTCATGGTGCGCTTCCCATCTGAAGCTGCGCTCAGTTTTCGGTTGGTGGGTCCAGGTTGAGGGTTCTCCCTGGAGGTCGGTCATTTTTGCTGAGAGTCTGCTACTCCCTCGGGCTTGCCTTTTACGGAGTAGTGTGGTTACGTGTTTTTGTACCGCGAGTTTTCCTTTTAGCTCTCTGCTGCCCGAGTCCTCGTCTGGTATCATGGGTTTGACGTTTATTGTCTCGTTATTATCCCACGCTTCCGTGAGGGTTCCCGTAGTACAGGCTTGTTTGGCTGCCTCGTCGGCTTTTTCATTCCCCACAATTCCCGTGTGTGCCTTGACTTTTAGCAGTGAGACAGTGTGCCCTGCCGCTACTAATGCCTCAATGTTGACCAGTATGGCATACAGGAGGTCCCTTTGCTGGTGGTGCTCCATGTTGTGGGGTTTCGTTCTCATGCTCTCCAGTTGTCTAATGGAGTTGGCACTGTCCGTGCAAATGGTGAGTGCGTTGCCACTTGGTGGTGGCGGGAGAGTCACCGCTTTTTGTATGGCGAGAAGTTCGGCTCTGTTCACCTCTTGGTCTTCGCCTTCCCATCGAATCATGTGGGCTTCCCCTTCCCCGGACCTGGGGTCCCATACCGCGGCTCCTGAGGCCCATTCTTTGCCTCCTTCTTCTGTTTCTATCTCTCTTTTGCTCCCGTCCGTGTAAAGGTACGAGGTTGCTTTGTGTGCCCTTTGAGGGGCGGGGTACGTCAATTGGGTTGGTGCGTCTCTCGGGGCTCGGTTCCTGGGGTCCTCTGTTTGGTCTCTTGTCAATTCCCATCTCCTTCCTTGGGCTCCCGGTTCGTGTTCGGGCCAGAAGTCGGTGGGGTATCTGACAACTTTTGACCTCGCTACTTTGTCCCATATCATTTGGGCGTCAATTTGTCTTGTAAGCCTGGTGTGTAAAGTGTTCGCTTCCACCACCTGTTGTACTGTGGGGGGGTGTATGTTCCATTTACCTCCCCTGCTTCCGGGGAGGAGTTCCCATTTGGCTGGTCCTTCTTCCACGTGGAGGTGGCTGTCCTCCCACCAAGTTTCCACTTCTGCTTGTACGTTGCAGCACTGGGGGCATAGGTCGTTCCGCAAGTGTGGCCCTGTGCTGCACATTTTCCCCATCGCGTCCGTCATGTCCTTTGTCTTGACTTCCGGGAGTTCGTATCGCTGCCATGGTCTTGTGTCCACCACACAGTCCACGTTAGGGGTGCGTCCTTCCCGGTTTGGTTCATTCACATCGTGTAGGTTTGCCTCCCTCGTCGGCTGTTTGACAGCTGAGGTGGTGCGGACCTTGCTTTGCGGGCAGGTTGTGAGTGCCCTCCTTATACAGTCTGCAGCAGCGTCTGGGTCCCCGCAGTGTGCTTGCCATCCCTGTTTGTTGGCCACTATCAGCACCCTGAGGTTCCAGTTGTACCGGGAGGTACGAGCAGCGGGGTTGCATGCTACAGAGATCTGGTTGCATGCTGCCGACGAGTGGTTGCATGATACAGATGCCTGGTTGCATGCTGCGTATGCCTGGTTGCATGCCACAGATGCCTGGTTGCATGCTACAGATGCTACCGGTTGCATACAGAGGCCCGGTTGCCACGGAGGCCAGGTTGCATGCTACAGATGTCAGGTTGCATGCTACAGAGGCCCGGTTGCATGTCACGGAGGCCAGGTTGCATGCTACAGATGTCAGGTTGCATGCTACAGAGGCCAGGTTGCATGCCACAGAGGCCAGGTTGCATGCGACAGATGTCGGGTTGCATGCTACAGAGGCCAGGTTGCATGCGACAGAGGCCAGGTTGCATGCGACAGATGTCGGGTTGCATGCCACAGGGGCCAGGTTGCATGCGACAGAGGCCAGGTTGCATGCTACAAAGGCCAGGTTGCATGCTACAGATGTCTGGTTGCATGCGACAGAGGCCAGGTTGCATGCGACAGAGGCCAGGTTGCATGCGACAGATGTCGGGTTGCATGCCACAGGGGCCAGGTTGCATGCGACAGAGGCCAGGTTGCATGCTACAAAGGCCAGGTTGCATGCTACAGATGTCTGGTTGCATGCCACAGAGGCCATGCATGCAACAGAGACCAGGTTGCATGCTACATATGCCAGGTTGCATGCTGGTGACGGGTGGTTGCATGCTGCAAGGGCCTTGTTGCATGCCGGTCACAGCTGTATGAAGAAATAATTGATGGCAAGGCAGATTCAGGAGAAGATCTGCAATGACAATAATTATATTGAGGATCTGGTGGATTCCAGAAAGATCTGCAATGGCAATATCGTGATCTGCCTGATGATTGGTGGAGGAGTACCAGAATCAGGCATATATGTGCACATGATTGGTCGATGGCAGATGTCAATACAGGAATCCTGCTAGTGATTGTTAGAGAGCAACATGTTGAAAGGGAAGCTTGGAAAAGTGGACCTCAGTTAGTGTTGATCAAGAGAAATGAATTAAGGAAGTTTTACATGTTAGGATTAGGCTGTATGCCAAGACTGATATAAGGATATAGATGTATTAGGTCGGAGACCAGACATTATATCAGAAAAGTGACTGTAATTCTAGGCTAGAAGCCAGAGTATGTCATGAAATAAAACAGTGCAATATAAGACTGTGAAGTTAATATTACACACCAAAAACAGCAGAAAACATAAAAAGAAAAGGAAGAAGATAAAAGAAAAGAAAGAAAAATAAAGAGATAAAGATGTATAAGTTATCAGGAGTGTGTGCCTGGTACAAATTGGTTCTCAGATGATGGGAACGTTCTATGGACCTGTGGGATCTGCGTTTTGCAAGATGTTGGAGATGGCGACTTTTGTGTTTGCGTTTTGAGCGGCTTCAGCTTACGTTTGACGGCTCAAAATACGCGCGGTGCTTGCGTTGTAAACACGAAAATTTTTCGCTATGGGACCTTCTTTGTTAAAGATTTGGTTGAGGATCTTCTGTGGAGACTTAAGATGCGACTGCAAGATGACTTGGGCGACTTTTCGTTTTTGAGTTTTGGGCTGTCTCTGCTTGCGTTCGACGGCTCAAATTGCGCGCGTTACGTGCACTAAAAACACGGAAAAGTTTCGCTGCGAGATCTTCTTTGTGAGGGGTTTGATTGGGATCTGCGTCGGATTGCTTTTTCTTGAGGCTCTGGACGAGATTTATGACTTGATCTTAAGAATGTTGAAGGCGGGTCCACTCCGACGGCTGTGGAGCTGGCAAGATATGCGCTTGGACGTCTTTAATGGACCCGCGTTGCCGCTTTTTACTGGGTTTTTGCCAGATGTCGCGGATGCTAAGATTTGTTGCTGATTCCTTAAGTGTGGGCTTAAGTATGGGGGGGAAAAGTGCAAGCTTCCTTCTGAGACATAAATAAGCAAGACCGCTGGGGACTATGATAAAACTTTGCGGAATAGCACAAATAGCAAAAAACTTTCAGTTTTTAAGCATCCTAGAAGAGATTGGAGTCAGATGAGCCAGATCTTGTATTCTCACCATACTTAAGGCTATTTTTGGCAGCTGGTACCTTCCACCTTCTAGGGAAGTTCTTCATACCTTCTGGCTAAGTTCTCTACAGCTTTTGGCAGTATTTTGGCTCTACTGGACTGGTATTCTTGGAATTAATTTCTGGAAACGCCATGGACCCTTCCACCACCTTCCCTCTGACACCCTTAGACCCCTCTCCACCAACCGCTTCCACCACCGCACCTGGACCTTCGGGCCCTTCCACCACCACCTTCCCTCCTTACCCCTCAGTCGGTACTGGGCAGGTTGTAGACGTACACCAACCTGCCCCGGACGTGCCCGTCAGCATGCAACCGGGCATGCAACCCGGCATGCAACCTGGCATGCAACCTGGCATGCAACATATGCCAGGTGGCATGCAACCCAGCATGCCTCAGAGCCATTTTGTGCACGCCCCCTCTCAAACCTTCCCTTTTATGTTTCATCAACAAGAGGTCGGTTGGAGTGGCATGCAACAACATGCAACGGGCGTACAGCCGCATGCAACCAGCATGCAACCGCATGCAACCAGCATGCAACCGCATGCAACCAGCATGCAACCGCATGCAACCAGCATGCAACCGCATGCAACGGGTATGCAACCGCATGCACCCGGCATGCTCCAGTATGCTCCAGACATGCCATATGCCCCCAGTAGGCCGTCTCCGCCTTTTGGAATGGCTCTCCACTATGCCACAGGCTCGCCAACCCATGCCCCAGGCGTGTTGACACATGCCCCATACACGCCCGCGCCGATGTCCACCACCTACGGGGACCCATGGACACTACCGGCTTATTTTCCACCGCCTCCACCTCCGGTATATGGAGCTGACCCTGCGTCGGAGGCACGAGCTAGAGAATGGTGGGCAGCGCGAGAGCGCATGGCCGCTGCGGAGCGGGCGGTGGCGACTGATATGAGAGTGGTCCCCCAACGACTGTATCCGACACCGCCGATGGAACCGACTCCCCACATCGACACTTCTCCTGACGAGGGTGTGGTAAACCACCAGCCGCATCACCGTCGCCGTGCTTCGGGTCCGGAGACTCTTGGGAGAACCTTGCCCATACACACGGAGCCCCAAGACGTGGTGACCGAGGACCTCTCCCAATCTCACGCGTCTCAACCCGGGAGCACGACCTCCGGCTCCGGCTACGAGTCTGCAGCGGGCACTCAGCATATAGCCGCAGACGACGAGAACGGCGTCTCAAGTTGGAGAAGCATCGGAGGAAGGAGATGACGGACCAGGAGGTGTTGCAGCGGGTAGTGCGCGCAGAGACAGCTCGGTTTCTCGCGGAGACCGAGGCGGGGAGCCTGCGCGAACAGATGGCTCAGCTTGGAGGCTGCTGCAGCGGGAGGCGGGGTGGCCGAGGAACGGCGTCTGGCAAGAAGACGCCGGGCAAGCTTGGACACCCCTGTGGTGTGCGGGGCTGGTGGGGGCCAGCCGCAGCATGCAGCGGGAGCGGCGGAGCATGCAACCAGCTCGGCAGAGCATGCAACACAGCATGCAACACAACCGGCTGAGCATGCAACACGCCCGGCTTCGCATGCAACCAGCTCAACTTCGCATGCAACACAGCATGCAACCCGCCCGGCTGAGCATGCAGCACGCCTCGCCCAGCATGCAACTCGGCCGGCTGAGCATGCAACGGGCCTGTCTCAGCATGCAACACGCCTCGACCCGCATGCAACACGCCTGGCTCCGCATGCAACCAGTGGGTTCCAGCATGCAGCCGGCGCCTCCCAGCATGCAACCAGCGGGGGACAGCTAGCCTTGGGCTGGAAGGATGGGAAGTCGCTCGTCGCCGATGAAGAATCGCAAAGCCGGAGTAGCGACTATAAGGACACGGAGGACGACCCTGGTGACGACCCTGGAGATGACCCTGATGGTGACCCGGCTGGGGGGGCGGGACCGTCGACGTCAACTACACGGCTGTTAGTGGTCACTCCCCAAGGGGATTCCTTGTGGGTGCCCCCGAGTGAATTGGCTACTACAGCGACGTTACCCGAGATCACCTCCTCGCGCTATGGTCTGTCGGCAGCCCTGAAGATCTGTGACAACCTTGGGCTGAGTCCTACTCGATACATTCTGAGCGGGGCCGGCGGTACCTCTTTCCCCGAGATACGTCCGCTGCACACCACCGAGACCTCCACCTACGCTCTCTTGGTGGACCGCTCGGTGGCAGAGGAGTCTATTCGAGGCACGAGGCGTCCCAGAATTCCGTCACAATGGTACCAATGCCCGAGACGACCGGTGGTGGACGCATTCACGGAGTCGGAGGCGGAGACCTACGAGCTGGATGGGCTACAAGCCTGGGTGGAGGTATGTGCGGCTCCATGGTACTTGGCCGCATCGTTTGGGCCGCCTCCTACGATGTCCCAACCCCCGTTGCAGACTGACCCCTCCACCTTCCCAGCTCCTTCACATCGACTCTCAGCCGATGCCGCGACCTTCACCCCGACGGTGGCTCACACGGCAGTGGCGGGACCACCGGCCGGAGTTGCACGAGCTCCGGAAGACCCGACGGCAATGTTCACCCCTGACGACCGCTCCTACCAGACCGCGATCAAAAACGAGAGCTCGCTCTTGAGGGGCATCTACAAGTTGGTGGAGGACCTCCCGGAGTTCCCCGGCGATCACTACACGAAGGGCCGGGCCATGGATGACCTCGAGGAGTTCTCTGTGGCGGTGAATGCGCTTCTGGAGCACATGACGGTGATTGCGGCGCTCACTACTCCCAGCTTTCGGCGTGAGGCGCAAGGACGCAACCAGCTCAGCGTCTCCACCTTGCTATGGATGGTCAAGACCGCCAAGTTGGCCAAGGCTCAGAAGCTGTACGTCGAGGAGATGGCGCCGGGAGGCAGCGAAGGAGAGGCGTGGAAGGTGAGGTACGCAACGGTGCCACGGTTCATGGGCGACCTTGCCTTGTCGGTGGACATCACCACGGACGCCCTGAAGCGGTTGAAGTCGGAGCTACTCTCAACGAGGCAGCGATCGGAGGAGAAGACCGGTGCCTTCTACACCCGCATCACCACCCGAACCGCGACTGTCAACTTTGTGGCGGACGTAGTACGGGGTTGCGGTAAGGTTACCAAGCTGGAACTTCTCGAGCTCTTTTGGGGTGGACTACGTCACAGCGTTCAAGTGGGGTCCAAGCTGGCGGATCTGGGGCTGGACACCAGTCACCCGGAGCAGTGGGAAGACGAACAACGTCGACTCGGACGGTCCGACACCTCCGCCATCTTGAAGGTTCGTTCCGTGGCCACGGAAATCGAGACGGCTAAGGTGATGGAGGACGCGGTTCTCCACGACACCATCGCCCGTAAGGTGGCGTTGGAGATGGGACATCGACAGCGGCAAGTTCCACCACGCAGCACCCCGTCTGGTCGGTCTAGGTGGCCCCCGAGGAGGCCTGCGTTGGCGGCACTCACGTGGGAGCCGGGGACAGCCGGGGGCGACTCGGCAACAGCGGCCCCTGTGACCGTAAGCACGGCGGCGACCCAAGGATCCCGACCGGCACCTGCGGTGAGGGAGCGGCCCTGTTTTGCATGGGGCAGTCTCGAGCACTTGGTGGCCAATTGCACAGACGAAAAGAAGTTGGCAATCTGGAAGGCCAACGCCCCGGCACGGTTGGCGCGAAGGCCAGGGCAAGTGGCGGCTTGCGTTGAGGTCATTGAGGAGAGAGTCGAGGAGGATTCCCTCAACCCCGAAGAGCTTGAAACGATGGAGGAGATCCTCGCTCTGGCGGATGCCGACGTGGACTCCTATGGGGATCTGTGTGCCCTGTGTGACATCACGAGCACCGAGGATCCAGCTTTTCGGAGTGGGGAGCCGACAGGGGCTCCCGGGCAAGAGGAGTAGATCTCCATCGACCCCGTGGACAGAGGCAGCCCTATACCAATGTGGCAGCCCGTCCTTCATGGCCCTCGCGGACGTCACGTGACGAGGCCACCGCCTGTACCCCGACAAAGCCCGTCTCACTGCGAGCGCTGCATGCCCCGGTGAGCACAGAGGCTTCATCCGACTCGCCCCATGGTGTGGCCGCACGGCCCCCCTCCACCGTCAGCCCGAGGCCCCGTTCATCACGGATCGCCTTCAGTGGCCGAGAGCGCGCACGGCGCGCAACCATTTTGAGCAGACGACCCCTCTCAGTGGAGGATCCCCCCCCTGCTCGGGGATCATTGACTCCGCCGATAACCTCACCGACAGCACATCCTTGTTGGGAGACTTACTGTGCCGAACATGGTGTCCCAATTGACCGCGGTAATGTTGATGGACCTCCCCCACGTATCCGAGCTCATCACGCGGCACCAACAGTTCAGCCCAGCGACTACAAGGATCTGCACCTAGCTGCACCGGGGGCCTCCGAGGTGTGCCAGAGTTCCCTGGCGGATCAGCGTAGGCGGTTGACATCGTGGAGCTGGAGAAGCCCGGCCGGGGCTACCTCTGAAAGTGTCCTACTACGACAACTACGCATGACCCTCAAGAAGAAGTCCCCGGCAGAGGCACACAAGATGGCTGAGCGCAGTCGTCGCCATGCTACACGGCGCCCCGCGACTACACCCTTCAGTCATCGCCAACGGAAGTACGAGTTGGACAAGCTTATACTTGCCCGCTTGCGTGGTCGCATGGGCGGCACATTGGGCTTGGCCTGGGCAGAGTTGAGCCCACGCGAGCAGCGTCGGGCTGTGGAGCAAGAATACGGGCCGAAGACGAATGTACCTCAAAAAGGCCGACCTTGGGAGACGACTGGGCTCCGTCGCCTTCGACGGCGTCAAGCGTCGGCGGCGATATCAATACAGCAAGCCTATCGCTTGTGGCGACGTCGGCGGGCACAACGAGCGCAGGACACCCCCTTTGACTCACATGCGCTCAAGACGGCCTCCACATGGACCACGGCAGTCCAGCGGGTCAGGCAGTGCGGTAAGGCGATTGTGCATGCCGTGTTCGGACGTGTTCGACGAGCACACCCACCTCCCAATCCTGCTCCTCTCAAACCAGACGAGACAGTTCTTGCGGCGACTCTGGGATCGAGCCCCTCGGACCTAACCCACAGCACGGACGAGTCCGAGATGGAGATTCATTGCAGCCAGTACCGGTTGCAGCAACACCGTGAGCAGTCCTCGGGGGAGGATACGCCTACCCGTCGTTCGAAGCCTTCGAGGAGTGGGAGGAAGCGTACGACCTTGGACCAGCGGATGAAAGCCTGGAGGAAGAATGAAGCTGCACGTCTTGCGGCTTGGGAGGCTGCGCGTCTTGCTGCTTGGGAGGGTCTGAGCACGACCCAGCAACCGGCGGGCGAACCTGAGCACCTCGAGGAGGAGCTGAGTATGACCCAGCAATTGGCAGGCGGATCGGGCAGCATACCGCCAGCATGCAACCAACGTGCTGCATCCTGCCCTAGCCCGCCCGAGGAGGAGCTGAACATGACCCAGCAGCTGGCGGGAGGACCTAACAGCTCACGCCGGCATGCAACTCGACCGGCTGAGCATGCAACGGGCCTGTCCCCGCATGCAACACGCCCCGACCAGCATGCAACACGCC
>LGRX02029060.1:0-12331 GCA_001247695.2 Cymbomonas tetramitiformis | reverse complement strand
GTTGCATGCGACAGAGGCCAGGTTGCATGCGACAGATGTCGGGTTGCATGCCACAGGGGCCAGGTTGCATGCTACAAAGGCCAGGTTGCATGCTACAGATGTCTGGTTGCATGCCACAGAGGCCAGGTTGCATGCGACAGAGGCCAGGTTGCATGCGACAGATGTCGGGTTGCATGCCACAGGGGCCAGGTTGTATGCGACAGAGGCCAGGTTGCATGCTACAAAGGCCAGGTTGCATGCTACAGATGTCTGGTTGCATGCCACAGAGGTCAGGTTGCATGCAACAGAGACCAGGTTGCATGCTACATATGCCAGGTTGCATGCTGGTGACGGGTGGTTGCATGCTGCAAGGGCCTTGTTGCATGCCGGTCACAGCTGTATGAAGAAATAATTGATGGCAAGGCAGATTTCAGGAGAAGATCTGCAATGACAATAATTATATTGAGGATCTGGTGGATTCCAGAAAGATCTGCAATGGCAATATCGTGATCTGCCCGATGATTGGTGGAGGAGTACCAGAATCAGGCATATATGTGCACATGATTGGTCGATGGCAGATGTCAATACAGGAATCCTGCTAGTGATTGTTAGAGAGCAACATGTTGAAAGGGAAGCTTGGAAAAGTGGACGGAGTTAGTGTTGATCAAGAGAAATGAATTAAGGAAGTTTTACATGTTAGGATTAGGCTGTATGCCAAGACTGATATAAGGATATAGATGTATTAGGTCTGAGACCAGACATTATATCAGAAAAGTGACTGTAATTCTAGGCTAGAAGCCAGAGTATGTCATGAAATAAAACAGTGGAATATAAGACTGTGAAGTTAATATTACACACCAAAAACAGCAGAAAACATAAAAAGAAAAGGAAGAAGATAAAAGAAAAGAAAGAAAAATAAAGAGATAAAGATGTATAAGTTATCAGGAGTGTGTGCCTGGTACAAATTGGTTCTCGGATGATGGGAACGTTCTATGGACCTGTGGGATCTGCGTTTTGCAAGATGTTGGAGATGGCGACTTTTGTGTTTGCGTTTTGAGCGGCTTCAGCTTACGTTTGACGGCTCAAAATACGCGCGGTGCTTGCGTTGTAAACACGAGAAATTTTCGCTATGGGACCTTCTTTGTTAAAGATTTGGTTGAGGATCTTCTGTGGAGACTTAAGATGCGACTGCAAGATGACTTGGGCGACTTTTCGTTTTTGAGTTTTGGGCTGTCTCTGCTTGCGTTCGACGGCTCAAATTGCGCGCGTTACGTGCACTAAAAACACGGAAAAGTTTCGCTGCGAGATCTTCTTTGTGAGGGGTTTGATTGGGATCTGCGTCGGATTGCTTTTTCTTGAGGCTCTGGACGAGATTTATGACTTGATCTTAAGAATGTTGAAGGCGGGTCCACTCCGACGGCTGTGGAGCTGGCAAGATATGCGCTTGGACGTCTTTAATGGACCCGCGTTGCCGCTTTTTACTGGGTTTTTGCCAGATGTCGCGGATGCTAAGATTTGTTGCTGATTCCTTAAGTGGGGGCTTAAGTATGGGGGGGGAAAGTGCAAGCTTCCTTCTGAGACATAAATAAGCAAGACCGCTGGGGACTATGATAAAACTTTGCGGAATAGCACAAATAGCAAAAAACTTTCAGTTTTTAAGCATCCTAGAAGAGATTGGAGTCAGATGAGCCAGATCTTGTATTCTCACCATACTTAAGGCTATTTTTGGCAGCTGGTACCTTCCACCTTCTAGGGAAGTTCTTCATACCTTCTGGCTAAGTTCTCTACAGCTTTTGGCAGTATTTTGGCTCTACTGGACTGGTATTCTTGGAATTAATTTCTGGAAACGCCATGGACCCTTCCACCACCTTCCCTCTGACACCCTTAGACCCCTCTCCACCAACCGCTTCCACCACCGCACCTGGACCTTCGGGCCCTTCCACCACCACCTTCCCTCCTTACCCCTCAGTCGGTACTGGGCAGGTTGTAGACGTACACCAACCTGCCCCGGACGTGCCCGTCAGCATGCAACCGGGCATGCAACCCGGCATGCAACCTGGCATGCAACCTGGCATGCAACATATGCCAGGTGGCATGCAACCCAGCATGCCTCAGAGCCATTTTGTGCACGCCCCCTCTCAAACCTTCCCTTTTATGTTTCATCAACAAGAGGTCGGTTGGAGTGGCATGCAACAACATGCAACGGGCGTACAGCCGCATGCAACCAGCATGCAACCGCATGCAACCAGCATGCAACCGCATGCAACCAACATGCAACCGCATGCAACGGGTATGCAACCGCATGCACCCGGCATGCTCCAGTATGCTCCAGACATGCCATATGCCCCCAGTAGGCCGTCTCCGCCTTTTGGAATGGCTCTCCACTATGCCACAGGCTCGCCAACCCATGCCCCAGGCGTGTTGACACATGCCCCATACACGCCCGCGCCGATGTCCACCACCTACGGGGACCCATGGACACTACCGGCTTATTTTCCACCACCTCCACCTCCGGTATATGGAGCTGACCCTGCGTCGGAGGCACGAGCTAGAGAATGGTGGGCAACGCGAGAGCGCATGGCCGCTGCGGAGCGGGCGGTGGCGACTGATATGAGAGTGGTCCCCCAACGACTGTATCCGACACCGCCGATGGAACCGACTCCCCACATCGACACTTCTCCTGACGAGGGTGTGGTAAACCACCAGCCGCATCACCGTCGCCGTGCTTCGGGTCCGGAGACTCTTGGGAGAACCTTGCCCATACACACGGAGCCCCAAGACGTGGTGACCGGGGACCTCTCCCAATCTCACGCGTCTCAACCCGGGAGCACGACCTCCGGCTCCGGCTACGAGTCTGCAGCGGGCACTCAGCATAGCCGCAGACGACGAGAACGGCGTCTCAAGTTGGAGAAGCATCGGAGGAAGGAGATGACGGACCAGGAGGTGTTGCAGCGGGTAGTGCGCGCAGAGACAGCTCGGTTTCTCGCGGAGACCGAGGCGGGGAGCCTGCGCGAACAGATGGCTCAGTTGGAGGCTGCTGCAGCGGGAGGCGGGGTGGCCGAGGAACGGCGTCTGGCAAGAAGACGCCGGGCAAGCTTGGACACCCCTGTGGTGTGCGGGGCTGGTGGGGGCCAGCCGCAGCATGCAGCGGGAGCGGCGGAGCATGCAACACAGCATGCAACACGACCGGCTGAGCATGCAACACGCCCGGCTTCGCATGCAACCAGCTCAACTTCGCATGCAACACAGCATGCAACCCGCCCGGCTGAGCATGCAGCACGCCTCGCCCAGCATGCAACTCGGCCGGCTGAGCATGCAACGGGCCTGTCTCAGCATGCAACACGCCTCGACCCGCATGCAACACGCCTGGCTCCGCATGCAACCAGTGGGTTCCAGCATGCAGCCGGCGCCTCCCAGCATGCAACCAGCGGGGTACAGCTAGCCTTGGGCTGGAAGGATGGGAAGTCGCTCGTCGCCGATGAAGAATCGCAAAGCCGGAGTAGCGACTATAAGGACACGGAGGACGACCCTGGTGACGACCCTGGAGATGACCCTGATGGTGACCCGGCTGGGGGGGCGGGACCGTCGACGTCAACTACACGGCTGTTAGTGGTCACTCCCCAAGGGGATTCCTTGTGGGTGCCCCCGAGTGAATTGGCTACTACAGCGACGTTACCCGAGATCACCTCCTCGCGCTATGGTCTGTCGGCAGCCCTGAAGATCTGTGACAACCTTGGGCTGAGTCCTACTCGATACATTCTGAGCGGGGCCGGCGGTACCTCTTTCCCCGAGATACGTCCGCTGCACACCACCGAGACCTCCACCTACGCTCTCTTGGTGGACCGCTCGGTGGCAGAGGAGTCTATTCGAGGCACGAGGCGTCCCAGAATTCCGTCACAATGGTACCAATGCCCGAGACGACCGGTGGTGGACGCATTCACGGAGTCGGAGGCGGAGACCTACGAGCTGGATGGGCTACAAGCCTGGGTGGAGGTATGTGCGGCTCCATGGTACTTGGCCGCATCGTTTGGGCCGCCTCCTACGATGTCCCAACCCCCGTTGCAGACTGACCCCTCCACCTTCCCAGCTCCTTCACATCGACTCTCAGCCGATGCCGCGACCTTCACCCCGACGGTGGCTCACACGGCAGTGGCGGGACCACCGGCCGGAGTTGCACGAGCTCCGGAAGACCCGACGGCAATGTTCACCCCTGACGACCGCTCCTACCAGACCGCGATCAAAAACGAGAGCTCGCTCTTGAGGGGCATCTACAAGTTGGTGGAGGACCTCCCGGAGTTCCCCGGCGATCACTACACGAAGGGCCGGGCCATGGATGACCTTGAGGAGTTCTCTGTGGCGGTGAATGCGCTCCTGGAGCACATGACGGTGATTGCGGCGCTCACTACTCCCAGTTTTCGGCGTGAGGCGCAAGGACGCAACCAGCTCAGCGTCTCCACCTTGCTATGGATGGTCAAGACCGCCAAGTTGGCCAAGGCTCAGAAGCTGTACGTCGAGGAGATGGCGCCAGGAGGCAGCGAAGGAGAGGCGTGGAAGGCGAGGTACGCAACGGTGCCACGGTTCATGGGCGACCTTGCCTTGTCGGTGGACATCACCACGGACGCCCTGAAGCGGTTGAAGTCGGAGCTACTCTCAACGAGGCAGCGATCGGAGGAGAAGACCGGTGCCTTCTACACCCGCATCACCACCCGAACCGCGACTGTCAACTTTGTGGCGGACGTAGTACGGGGTTGCGGTAAGGTTACCAAGCTGGAACTTCTCGAGCTCTTTTGGGGTGGACTACGTCACAGTGTTCAAGTGGGGTCCAAGCTGGCGGATCTGGGGCTGGACACCAGTCACCCGGAGCAGTGGGAAGACGAACAACGTCGACTCGGACGGTCCGACACCTCCGCCATCTTGAAGGTTCGTTCCGTGGCCACGGAAATCGAGACGGCTAAGGTGATGGAGGACGCGGTTCTCCACGACACCATCGCCCGTAAGGTGGCGTTGGAGATGGGACATCGACAGCGGCAGGTTCCACCACGCAGCACCCCGTCTGGTCGGTCTAGGTGGCCCCCGAGGAGGCCTGCGTTGGCGGCACTCACGTGGGAGCCGGGGACTGCCGGGGGCGACTCGGCAACAGCGGCCCCGGTGACCGTAAGCACGGCGGCGACCCAAGGATCCCGACCGGCACCGGCGGTGAGGGAGCGGCCCTGTTTTGCATGTGGCAGTCTCGAGCACTTGGTGGCCAATTGCACAGACGAAAAGAAGTTGGCAATCTGGAAGGCCAACGCCCCGGCACGGTTGGCGCGAAGGCCAGGGCAAGTGGCGGCTTGCGTTGAGGTCATTGAGGAGAGAGTCGAGGAGGATTCCCTCAACCCCGAAGAGCTTGAAACGATGGAGGAGATCCTCGCTCTGGCGGATGCTGACGTGGACTCCTATGGGGATCTGTGTGCCCTGTGTGACATCACGAGCACCGAGGATCCAGCTTTTCGGAGTGGGGAGCCGACAGGGGCTCCCGGGCAAGAGGAGTAGATCTCCATCGACCCCGTGGACAGAGGCAGCCCTATACCAATGTGGCAGCCCGTCCTTCATGGCCCTCGCGGACGTCACGTGACGAGGCCACCGCCTGTATCCCGACAAAGCCCGTCTCACTGCGAGCGCTGCATGCCCCGGTGAGCACAGAGGCTTCATCAGACTCGCCCCATGGTGTGGCCGCACGGCCCCCCTCCACCGTCAGCCCGAGGCCCCGTTCATCACGGATCGCCTTCAGTGGCCGAGAGCGCGCACGGCGCGCAACCATTTTGAGCAGACGACCCCTCTCAGTGGAGGATCCCCCCCCTGCTCGGGGATCATTGACTCCGCCGATAACCTCACCGACAGCACATCCTTGTTGGGAGACTTACTGTGCCGAACATGGTGTCCCAATTGACCGCGGTAATGTTGATGGACCTCCCCCACGTATCCGAGCTCATCACGCGGCACCAACAGTTCAGCCCAGCGACTACAAGGATCTGCACCTAGCTGCACCGGGGGCCTCCGAGGTGTACCAGAGTTCCCTGGCGGATCAGCGTAGGCGGTTGACATCGTGAAGCTGGAGAAGCCCGGCCGGGGCTACCTCTGAAAGTGTCCTACTACGACAACTACGCATGACCCTCAAGAAGAAGTCCCCGGCAGAGGCACACAAGATGGCTGAGCGCAGTCGTCGCCATGCTACACGGCGCCCCGCGACTACACCCTTCAGTCATCGCCAACGGAAGTACGAGTTGGACAAGCTTATACTTGCCCGCTTGCGTGGTCGCATGGGCGGCACATTGGGCTTGGCCTGGGCAGAGTTGAGCCCACGCGAGCAGCGTCGGGCTGTGGAGCAAGAATACGGGCCGAAGACGAATGTACCTCAAGAAGGTCGACCTTGGGAAACGACTGGGCTCCGTCGCCTTCGACGGCGTCAAGCGTCGGCGGCGATATCAATACAGCAAGCCTATCGCTTGTGGCGACGTCGGCGGGCACAACGAGCGCAGGACACCCCCTTTGACTCACATGCGCTCAAGACGGCCTCCACATGGACCACGGCAGTCCAGCGGGTCAGGCATTGCGGTAAGGCGATTGTGCATGCTGTGTTCGGACGTGTTCGACGAGCACACCCACCTCCCAATCCTGCTCCTCTCAAACCAGACGAGACAGTTCTTGCGGCAACTCTGGGATCGAGCCCCTCGGACCTAACTCACAGCACGGACGAGTCCGAGATGGAGATTCATTGCAGCCAGTACCGGTTGCAGCAACACCGTGAGCAGTCCTCGGGGGAGGATACGCCTACCCGTCGTTCGAAACCTTCGAGGAGTGGGAGGAAGCGTACGACCTTGGACCAGCGGATGAAAGCCTGGAGGAAGAATGAAGCTGCACGTCTTGCGGCTTGGGAGGCTGCGCGTCTTGCTGCTTGGGAGGGTCTGAGCACGACCCAGCAACCGGCGGGCGAACCTGAGCACCTCGAGGAGGAGCTGAGTATGACCCAGCAATTGGCAGGCGGATCGGGCAGCATACCGCCAGCATGCGACCAACGTGCTGCATCCTGCCCTAGTCCGCCCGAGGAGGAGCTGAACATGACCCAGCAGCTGGCGGGAGGACCTAACAGCCCACGCCGGCATGCAACTCGACCGGCTGAGCATGCAACGGGCCTGCCCCCGCATGCAACATGCCCCGACCAGCATGCAACGCGCCTGGTTCAGCATGCAACCAGTGGATTTCAGCATGCAACCAGCGCCTCACAGCATGCAACCAGTTCGGCTGAGCATGCGACCGGCTCGTCTGAGCATGCAGCATGCCTTGCTGAGCATGCAACCAGCCGGCCTGCGCATGCAACCAGTGGGTCTCAGCATGCGACCAGCCCAGCTGAGCATGCAACACGCCCAGCTGAGCATGCAACCCGCCTCGCTGAGCATGCTACCGGCTCGCCTGAGCATGCAGCATGCCTTGCTGAGCATGCAACCAGCCGGCTTGCGCATGCAACCAGCCGGCCTACGCATGCAACCAGTGGGTCTCAGCATGCAACCTGCCCAGCTGAGCATGCAACACGCCCAGCTGAGCATGCAACCTGCCTCGCTGAGCATGCAATCAGCTCGCCTGAGCATGCAGCATGCCTTGCTGAGCATGCAACCCGCCCGGCTGAGCATGCAACACGCCCGGCTGAGCATGCAACACGCCTCGCCCGGCATGCAACACGCCCGGCTCAGCATGCAACCAGTGGGTCTCAGCATGCAACCTACCTCGTTGAGCATGCAACCAGCCTGGCTAAGCATGCAACCTGCCCGGCTGAGCCACGCCCGGCTGAGCATGCAACCAGACAGCCTGGGCATGCAACCGGCTCCGCCAAGCATGCAACATGCCCCGCTGAGCAGGCGACGCGCCTGGCCCAGCATGCAACGCGCTCGGCCCAACATGCAACCGGTGGGTTCCAGCCGCTGGAAAGCGGATCAGACAGTGACTCAACACATGTCAGCGCTACCGACAGTGGCACTACTCACGTCAGCGCCACCGACAGCGACACGACGCACATTAGCGCCACCGACAGCGACACAACGCACGTCAGTGCCACCGGCAGCGACACCACTCACGTCAGCGACACCAACAGTGACACCGCTCACGTCAGCCCCACTGATAGTGATACCACTCACGCCAGTGTCTCGACCAACGCCACCACGTACGTCAGTGCCACTGAACATGGTAGTGGCGAAGAACACGAGTGCAACGCCTTGGTGGACGAGGCTGCAACCTCTTTGAGCTCTCACCCAATTGAAGATGCTCTTAAATGTAAGCGTGTTCAACTGGATGGGGGGGTACGCTGGAAAGCAAACACTCGAACAGGGACACTCTTGGCACACACACTGTCAGCGGTGCGGGACGAGGAAGGACCCTTACTCCTGGTGTTCTATGCCTACCTTCGTGGACACCGAGTAAAGGTGCTGGTGGACTCAGGCGCCTCGGACAACTTCATCTCGGCGGATTGTGCCCGTGCCTGTGACTTGACAGTGCGCTCAGGGACGCCAATGAAGGTCACACTGGCAGATGGATCTGTAAAGACCGCTGGAGAGGTGGCGTACACCAAGTTCACCGCGCACACGGCGGCGGGAGTGAACTACTGCGAGAAGCGAATGGCTCTGCGGGTCTTGCCGCTAGGAATCCAAGTAGACGTGGTGTTGGGGGGTAAGTGGCTTCGCAGTCTTTCCCCGGTCACGTTGGATTATGCCGGTCACGGTTCCGTATCCTTCAACACGCGAGCAAATGGTGGAGGACAACAACGGGTGACACTCGCGGGCTGTAGTCCGGGGGTGGGTCAGGGCAAGGCCCAAGGCGCGGGGCTGATCGATGAGGTATTCTTGACGGCAGCGCAGCTGAAGCAGCACCTCATCCACGCCGAGACCAGGCGCCTGGCTGGGGATGAAGAGTCACAACCTCAGTGGCTCATGATGGCCGCGCGCGGGAACGCCCATGAGGCAGCCTTTGCGGCTACCGCTGCTGACGTACCGCCACCTCATACCCCCGTGGAGAAGGAAGGACCCCGTCAAGATACTCGAGATGCACCGGTAAGCAGCACGTGGAAGCAGCGCTTTGACGCCTTCTTTGAGAAATATCTAGATACCCTGTGTGCAGCTCTACCGGAGGCCTCCAAGTTGCGTCGCACCGAGGAGGACACGGCCCGCATCGATCGCAAGCCGGACGCGGAGGGTGGACCACCATGTAGGCGTCCATACAAAATGACCGCTGAAGAGCTACGCCAGTTACGTGAACGCATCGAGCAGCTCATGAAGAAGGGTTACATCCGGCCGTCGTCAAGCCCGTATGCCGCCCCATGCCTGATGGTACCCAAGCCTGGTGATCCGAAGACATTGCGTCTGGTGGTGGATTACCGACAATTGAATCAGCAGACGGTGCGGGACCGATATCCACTACCGGACATCCAACTGATGTTTGACGAGATGCAAGGGGCAGCGTTCTTCTCCTCCTTTGACGCGGTGGACGGATTCTGGCAAGTGCCAATGGCCGAGGAGGACGTGGAGAAGACCGCCTTCACCACCCAGATGGGGGCCTACGAATGGTTGGTGATGCCCCAGGGCCTGCAGAACTCTCCATCTCAGTATCAACGGCGAATGCAGCGTGCACTTGGTCATCTCCCCTTTGTACGGATTTTCATCGACGATGTGGTGGTCTTCTCACGCACGGTGGAAGAACATTACGACCACGTACGTCAGTTCTTGGACACTTGTCGAGAAAAAGGTGTATACCTGAAGGCATCCAAGGCGCAGATGCTGAAGGAGTCTCTACGGTTCTTGGGCCACACTCTATCCGCCGAAGGATGCCAACCTCAGCATGACAAGGTGTCCTCCATCAAGGACTGGCCGAAGCTGGAGACGGTAACCCATGTCAGACAGTTCCTTGGACTAGCGGGGTACTACCGCCGGTTTGTGCACCGGTTCTCGGAGATTGCCCAACCCTTGACCTCGCTCACCAAGACCGATGTACCGTGGCAGTGGGGAGAACTCCAACAATGGGCCTTCGACGAGCTGAAGACCGCTCTCTCCTCAGCCCCAGTATTGGCATTGCCCGACATGAAGGCAGCCGCGGATGGGTCAGCGCCGTTTTTGGTACAAACGGACGCAAGCGGAGTTGCTTTGGGAGGCGTACTCATGCAAGATACGGGGGACGGTATGAGGGTGATCGCCTACGATAGTCGGCAGTTTTCTGCAGCGGAGCAGAATTACCACACCGGCGAAAGGGAGCTCTGTGCGTTGCACCATTGCACCACCGTCACCTGGAGGCACTACTTGTTCTCCTCCGACTTTCGGTTACAAGGTGACCATCGCCCCCTGGAATGGCTAATGTCCCCGGGACGAGAGCTTAGCCGACGACAGGCACGGTGGTACATGGACCTGGTGGAAGTCGGTGTCCCACGAATGGAGTACGTCAAGGGAGCCCTCCTTCTGGTCCCCGATGCGCTATCCCGCCGACCTGACTACGTGACCAAGGACCCGCGGGATGGGCTCAAGGAGGCCGGTGTTGTAGACAAGGAGTCGGACCTCCCTAAGGACCCGCTCTCCGTGCTGGATGTCGAGGAGATCTTTGAAGACCACACGCCACCCCCTGTACCAGGATGGGTGGCCACCATGGAGTCATGGATGGATTGCGTGGAGACGCTTCAGGTGGCGGAGCGAGCCCTTGGGAGCCTGCTCCAGGCTGGCAGCGTGCCCTGGCATGCAACTGGCTCGGCTGAGCATGCAACATGCCGTGCTTCGCATGCAACCAGCTCAGCTTCGCATGCAACCAGCTCAGCTTCGCATGCAGCCAGCTCAGCTTTGCATGCAACCAGCTCAGCTTCCCATGCAACCAGCTCAGCTTCGCATGCAACCTGCCCAGCTGAGCATGCAACACGCCCGACCGAGCGTGTAACCGGCCAGCCTGAACATGCAACCGGCTCGGCTAAGCATGCAACACGCCCAGCTGAGCATGCAACCAGCTCGCCTGAGCATGCAGCATGCCTTGCTGAGCATGCAACTAGCCGGCCTGAGCATGCAACCAGGTCAAATTCGCATGCAACCAGCTCAGCTTCGCATGCAACCAGCTCAGCTTCGCATGCAGCCTGCCCCGCTGAGCATGCAACCGGCTCGCCTGAGCATGCAGCATACCTCGCTGAGCATGCAACCAGCCGGCCTGAGCATGCAACCAGCTCAGCTTCGCATGCAACCAGCTCAACTTCGCATGCAACCAGCTCGGCTTCGCATGCAACCTGCCCAGCTGAGCATGCAACACGCTCAGCTGAGCATGCAACATGCAACGCGCTGCCCGAAGCACAACTAATGCTGCGAGCTCCCACCGACTACTTCGCTGATTTGTCCGAATCTGGAAAGCATTGGCAGGAAACGAGCACCCCGGGAACCACCCCGGTATTGCGTCGTAGTGCTCGACTGCGACAACCCATTGCTACGACGACTCCTTCCGTCACGCCGAAAACCTCGACACGGCCTGCTACGGATTCCCGAAGGCCTAAGCAGCCAGCTCGGCCGTCTAGTCGAACCGCCAAGCCCCCAGCGGATCGGCAAGACTGGAAGGTGCGCAAGGAGGTCTTTGAGCGCCTCCAACGACAGTTCGGCAGCTTCGACGTCGACGCGTGTTGTGACCTGGGTGGACGAAACCGCCAAGTGGACGCCTACTGGACTGATTGTCTGCAACAACAGTGGCGGGGAAAGCACGTCTGGTGCAACCCCCCATACTCCAGCAGTCATATCTCCATCGAGGCGGTGTTGCGTAAATATGTGGACGAATGGCGGCAAGACCCCGCACATACCTCGGCAGTGTTCCTTCTACCGGACATCCAGGCCCGCATGCCTCAATGGAGGCGGCTCTTCAGAATGTCTGGTATGAGGCTGGTGGAAGTGATACCTACCCATGACGAACGAGGAGTACCCACACAGCTGTTCGAGACTCCTGACGGTGTACTTCACGACCTTCCGTGGCCCGTGCTAGTGGTACATGCTCCCCCTACCCGACAGTTGTTGCCGAGAGTACGGCATCCCCGAGTGGCGCCTCCTATAGTGCGACGGGGTAAGGCCGCTGAGACCCGCGATGCTACGAGCCTCCCCACAGACGTCACATTCCTGGAGTCCCTGCACGATGAGTATGCACGTGCCGGCCCTCTTCGGCAGCTGCGGGATGAGATCCTTGCGGCCCCGCACCATGCCACGAGGGATTTCCGTATCGTTGGGGACGTGCTATGGCGTGTAGCCGCAGGACGGTACCAGTTGGTTCTCGGCGAGGACTCCCCTTTGCGAGAAGTAGTCTTCAAGGATGCCCACGACTCCACCGC
>LGRX02029059.1:0-18823 GCA_001247695.2 Cymbomonas tetramitiformis | reverse complement strand
TATGTCATGAAATAAAACAGTAGAATATAAGGCTAGAAGCCTATGTGATACACCAAAAACAGCATAAAAGATAAAAAGAAAAGAAAGAAGAAAAAAGAAAAGAAAGGAAAAATAAAGAAATAAAGATGTATAAGTTATCAGGAATGTGTGCCTGGTACAAATTGGTTCTCGGATGATGGGAACGTTCTATGGACCTGTGGGATCTGCGTTTTGCAAGATGTTGGAGATGGCGACTTTTGTGTTTGCGTTTTGAGCGGCTTCAGCTTACGTTTGACGGCTCAAAATACGCGCGGTGCTTGCGTTGTAAACACGAAAAATTTTCGCTATGGGACCTTCTTTGTTAAAGATTTGGTTGAGGATCTTCTGTGGAGACTTAAGATGCGACTGCAAGATGACTTGGGCGACTTTTCGTTTTTGAGTTTTGGGCTGTCTCTGCTTGCGTTCGACGGCTCAAATTGCGCGCGTTACGTGCACTAAAAACACGGAAAAGTTTCGCTGCGAGATCTTCTTTGTGAGGGGTTTGATTGGGATCTGCGTCGGATTGCTTTTTCTTGAGGCTCTGGACGAGATTTATGACTTGATCTTAAGAATGTTGAAGGCGGGTCCACTCCGACGGCTGTGGAGCTGGCAAGATATGCGCTTGGACGTCTTTAATGGACCCGCGTTGCCGCTTTTTACTGGGTTTTTGCCAGATGTCGCGGATGCTAAGATTTGTTGCTGATTCCTTAAGTGTGGGCTTAAGTATGGGGGGGGAAAGTGCAAGCTTCCTTCTGAGACATAAATAAGCAAGACCGCTGGGGACTATGATAAAACTTTGCGGAATAGCACAAATAGCAAAAAACTTTCAGTTTTTTAAGCATCCTAGAAGAGATTGGAGTCAGATGAGCCAGATCTTGTATTCTCACCATACTTAAGGCTATTTTTGGCAGCTGGTACCTTCCACCTTCTAGGGAAGTTCTTCATACCTTCTGGCTAAGTTCTCTACAGCTTTTGGCAGTATTTTGGCTCTACTGGACTGGTATTCTTGGAATTAATTTCTGGAAACGCCATGGACCCTTCCACCACCTTCCCTCTGACACCCTTAGACCCCTCTCCACCAACCGCTTCCACCACCGCACCTGGACCTTCGGGCCCTTCCACCACCACCTTCCCTCCTTACCCCTCAGTCGGTACTGGGCAGGTTGTAGACGTACACCAACCTGCCCCGGACGTGCCCGTCAACATGCAACCGGGCATGCAACCTGGCATGCAACCTGGCATGCAACCTGGCATGCAACATATGCCAGGTGGCATGCAACCCAGCATGCCTCAGAGCCATTTTGTGCACGCCCCCTCTCAAACCTTCCCTTTTATGTTTCATCAACAAGAGGTCGGTTGGAGTGGCATGCAACAACATGCAACGGGCGTACAGCCGCATGCAACCAGCATGCAACCGCATGCAACCAGCATGCAACCGCATGCAACCAGCATGCAACCGCATGCAGCCAGCATGCAACCGCATGCAACGGGTATGCAACCGCATGCACCCGGCATGCTCCAGTATGCTCCAGACATGCCATATGCCCCCAGTAGGCCGTCTCCGCCTTTTGGAATGGCTCTCCACTATGCCACAGGCTCGCCAACCCATGCCCCAGGCGTGTTGACACATGCCCCATACACGCCCGCGCCGATGTCCACCACCTACGGGGACCCATGGACACTACCGGCTTATTTTCCACCGCCTCCACCTCCGGTATATGGAGCTGACCCTGCGTCGGAGGCACGAGCTAGAGAATGGTGGGCAGCGCGAGAGCGCATGGCCGCTGCGGAGCGGGCGGTGGCGACTGATATGAGAGTGGTCCCCCAACGACTGTATCCGACACCGCCGATGGAACCGACTCCCCACATCGACACTTCTCCTGACGAGGGTGTGGTAAACCACCAGCCGCATCACCGTCGCCGTGCTTCGGGTCCGGAGACTCTTGGGAGAACCTTGCCCATACACACGGAGCCCCAAGACGTGGTGACCGGGGACCTCTCCCAATCTCACGCGTCTCAACCCGGGAGCACGACCTCCGGCTCCGGCTACGAGTCTGCAGCGGGCACTCAGCATAGCCGCAGACGACGAGAACGGCGTCTCAAGTTGGAGAAGCATCGGAGGAAGGAGATGACGGACCAGGAGGTGTTGCAGCGGGTAGTGCGCGCAGAGACAGCTCGGTTTCTCGCGGAGACCGAGGCGGGGAGCCTGCGCGAACAGATGGCTCAGTTGGAGGCTGCTGCAGCGGGAGGCGGGGTGGCCGAGGAACGGCGTCTGGCAAGAAGACGCCGAGCAAGCTTGGACACCCCTGTGGTGTGCGGGGCTGGTGGGGGCCAGCCGCAGCATGCAGCGGGAGCGGCGGAGCATGCAACACAGCATGCAACACGACCGGCTGAGCATGCAACACGCCCGGCTTCGCATGCAACCAGCTCAACTTCGCATGCAACACAGCATGCAACCCGCCCGGCTGAGCATGCAGCACGCCTCGCCCAGCATGCAACTCGGCCGGCTGAGCATGCAACGGGCCTGTCTCAGCATGCAACACGCCTCGACCCGCATGCAACACGCCTGGCTCCGCATGCAACCAGTGGGTTCCAGCATGCAGCCGGCGCCTCCCAGCATGCAACCAGCGGGGTACAGCTAGCCTTGGGCTGGAAGGATGGGAAGTCGCTCGTCGCCGATGAAGAATCGCAAAGCCGGAGTAGCGACTATAAGGACACGGAGGACGACCCTGGTGACGACCCTGGAGATGACCCTGATGGTGACCCGGCTGGGGGGGCGGGACCGTCGACGTCAACTACACGGCTGTTAGTGGTCACTCCCCAAGGGGATTCCTTGTGGGTGCCCCCGAGTGAATTGGCTACTACAGCGACGTTACCCGAGATCACCTCCTCGCGCTATGGTCTGTCGGCAGCCCTGAAGATCTGTGACAACCTTGGGCTGAGTCCTACTCGATACATTCTGAGCGGGGCCGGCGGTACCTCTTTCCCCGAGATACGTCCGCTGCACACCACCGAGACCTCCACCTACGCTCTCTTGGTGGACCGCTCGGTGGCAGAGGAGTCTATTCGAGGCACGAGGCGTCCCAGAATTCCGTCACAATGGTACCAATGCCCGAGACGACCGGTGGTGGACGCCTTCACGGAGTCGGAGGCGGAGACCTACGAGCTGGATGGGCTACAAGCCTGGGTGGAGGTATGTGCTGCTCCATGGTACTTGGCTGCATCGTTTGGGCCGCCTCCTACGATGTCCCAACCCCCGTTGCAGACTGACCCCTCCACCTTCCCAGCTCCTTCACATCGACTCTCAGCCGATGCCGCGACCTTCACCCCGACGGTGGCTCACACGGCAGTGGCGGGACCACCGGCCGGAGTTGCACGAGCTCCGGAAGACCCGACGGCAATGTTCACCCCTGACGACCGCTCCTACCAGACCGCGATCAAAAACGAGAGCTCGCTCTTGAGGGGCATCTACAAGTTGGTGGAGGACCTCCCGGAGTTCCCCGGCGATCACTACACGAAGGGCCGGGCCATGGATGACCTTGAGGAGTTCTCTGTGGCGGTGAATGCGCTCCTGGAGCACATGACGGTGATTGCGGCGCTCACTACTCCCAGTTTTCGGCGTGAGGCGCAAGGACGCAACCAGCTCAGCGTCTCCACCTTGCTATGGATGGTCAAGACCGCCAAGTTGGCCAAGGCGCAGAAGCTGTACGTCGAGGAGATGGCGCCAGGAGGCAGCGAAGGAGAGGCGTGGAAGGCGAGGTACGCAACGGTGCCACGGTTCATGGGCGACCTTGCCTTGTCGGTGGACATCACCACGGACGCCCTGAAGCGGCTGAAGTCGGAGCTACTCTCAACGAGGCAGCGATCGGAGGAGAAGACCGGTGCCTTCTACACCCGCATCACCACCCGAACCGCGACTGTCAACTTTGTGGCGGACGTAGTACGGGGTTGCGGTAAGGTTACCAAGCTGGAACTTCTCGAGCTCTTTTGGGGTGGACTACGTCACAGCGTTCAAGTGGGGTCCAAGCTGGCGGATCTGGGGCTGGACACCAGTCACCCGGAGCAGTGGGAAGACGAACAACGTCGACTCGGACGGTCCGACACCTCCGCCATCTTGAAGGTTCGTTCCGTGGCCACGGAAATCGAGACGGCTAAGGTGATGGAGGACGCGGTTCTCCACGACACCATCGCCCGTAAGGTGGCGTTGGAGATGGGACATCGACAGCGGCAAGTTCCACCACGCAGCACCCCGTCTGGTCGGTCTAGGTGGCCCCCGAGGAGGCCTGCGTTGGCGGCACTCACGTGGGAGCCAGGGACTGCCGGGGGCGACTCGGCAACAGCGGCCCCGGTGACCGTAAGCACGGCGGCGACCCAAGGATCCCGACCGGCACCTGCGGTGAGGGAGCGGCCCTGTTTTGCATGTGGCAGTCTCGAGCACTTGGTGGCCAATTGCACAGACGAAAAGAAGTTGGCAATCTGGAAGGCCAACGCCCCGGCACGGTTGGCGCGAAGGCCAGGGCAAGTGGCGGCTTGCGTTGAGGTCATTGAGGAGAGAGTCGAGGAGGATTCCCTCAACCCCGAAGAGCTTGAAACGATGGAGGAGATCCTCGCTCTGGCGGATGCTGACGTGGACTCCTATGGGGATCTGTGTGCCCTGTGTGACATCACGAGCACCGAGGATCCAGCTTTTCGGAGTGGGGAGCCGACAGGGGCTCCCGGGCAAGAGGAGTAGATCTCCATCGACCCCGTGGACAGAGGCAGCCCTATACCAATGTGGCAGCCCGTCCTTCATGGCCCTCGCGGACGTCACGTGACGAGGCCACCGCCTGTACCCCGACAAAGCCCGTCTCACTGCGAGCGCTGCATGCCCCGGTGAGCACAGAGGCTTCATCCGACTCGCCCCATGGTGTGGCCGCACGGCCCCCCTCCACCGTCAGCCCGAGGCCCCGTTCATCACGGATCGCCTTCAGTGGCCGAGAGCGCGCACGGCGCGCAACCATTTTGAGCAGACGACCCCTCTCAGTGGAGGATCCCCCCCCTGCTCGGGGATCATTGACTCCGCCGATAACCTCACCGACAGCACATCCTTGTTGGGAGACTTACTGTGCCGAACATGGTGTCCCAATTGACCGCGGTAATGTTGATGGACCTCCCCCACGTATCCGAGCTCATCACGCGGCACCAACAGTTCAGCCCAGCGACTACAAGGATCTGCACCTAGCTGCACCGGGGGCCTCCGAGGTGTGCCAGAGTTCCCTGGCGGATCAGCGTAGGCGGTTGACATCGTGGAGCTGGAGAAGCCCGGCCGGGGCTACCTCTGAAAGTGTCCTACTACGACAACTACGCATGACCCTCAAGAAGAAGTCCCCGGCAGAGGCACACAAGATGGCTGAGCGCAGTCGTCGCCATGCTACACGGCGCCCCGCGACTACACCCTTCAGTCATCGCCAACGGAAGTACGAGTTGGACAAGCTTATACTTGCCCGCTTGCGTGGTCGCATGGGCGGCACATTGGGCTTGGCCTGGGCAGAGTTGAGCCCACGCGAGCAGCGTCGGGCTGTGGAGCAAGAATACGGGCCGAAGACGAATGTACCTCAAGACGGCCGACCTTGGGAGACGACTGGGCTCCGTCGCCTTCGACGGCGTCAAGCGTCAGCGGCGATATCAATACAGCGAGCCTATCGCTTGTGGCGACGTCGGCGGGCACAACGAGCGCAGGACACCCCCTTTGACTCACATGCGCTCAAGACGGCCTCCACATGGACCACGGCAGTCCAGCGGGTCAGGCAGTGCGGTAAGGCGATTGTGCATGCTGTGTTCGGACGTGTTCGACGAGCACACCCACCTCCCAATCCTGCTCCTCTCAAACCAGACGAGACAGTTCTTGCGGCGACTCTGGGATCGAGCCCCTCGGACCTAACCCACAGCACGGACGAGTCCGAGATGGAGATTCATTGCAGCCAGTACCGGTTGCAGCAACACCGTGAGCAGTCCTCGGGGGAGGATACGCCTACCCGTCGTTCGAAGCCTTCGAGGAGTGGGAGGAAGCGTACGACCTTGGACCAGCGGATGAAAGCCTGGAGGAAGAATGAAGCTGCACGTCTTGCGGCTTGGGAGGCTGCGCGTCTTGCTGCTTGGGAGGGTCTGAGCACGACCCAGCAACCGGCGGGCGAACCTGAGCACCTCGAGGAGGAGCTGAGTATGACCCAGCAATTGGCAGGCGGATCGGGCAGCATACCGCCAGCATGCAACCAACGTGCTGCATCCTGCCCTAGTCCGCCCGAGGGGGAGCTGAACATGACCCAGCAGCTGGCGGGAGGACCTAACAGCCCACGCCGGCATGCAACTCGACCGGCTGAGCATGCAACGGGCCTGGCCCCACATGCAACACGCCCCGACCAGCATGCAACACGCCTGGTTCAGCATGCAACCAGTGGATTCCAGCATGCAACCAGCGCCTCACAGCATGCAACCAGTCCGGCTGAGCATGCGACCGGCTCGCCTGAGCATGCAGCATGCCTTGCTGAGCATGCAACCAGCCGGCCTGCGCATGCAACCAGCCGGCCTGCGCATGCAACCAGTGGGTCTCAGCATGCAACCGGCCCAGCTGAGCATGCAACACGCCCAGCTGAGCATGCAACCCGCCTCGCTGAACATGCTACCAGCTCGCCTGAGCATGCAGCATGCCTTGCTGAGCATGCAACCAGCCGGCCTGCGCATGCAACCAGCCGGCCTACGCATGCAACCAGTGGGTCTCAGCATGCAACCTGCCCAGCTGAGCATGCAACACGCCCAGCTGAGCATGCAACCTGCCTCGCTGAGCATGCAATCAGCTCGCCTGAGCATGCAGCATGCCTTGCTGAGCATGCAACCCGCCCGGCTGAGCATGCAACACGCCTCGCCCGGCATGCAACACGCCCGGCTCAGCATGCAACCAGTGGGTCTCAGCATGCAACCTACCTCGTTGAGCATGCAACCAGCCTGGCTAAGCATGCAACCTGCCCGGCAGAGCATGCGACACGCCCGGCTGAGCATGCAACCAGACAGCCTGGGCATGCAACCGGCTCCGCCAAGCATGCAACATGCCCCGCTGAGCAGGCGACGCGCCTGGCCCAGCATGCAACGCGCTCGGCCCAACATGCAACCGGTGGGTTCCAGCCGCTGGAAAGCGGATCAGACGGTGACTCTACACATGTCAGCGCTACCGACAGTGGCACTACTCACGTCAGCGCCACCGACAGCGACACGACGCACATTAGCGCCACCGACAGCGACACAACGCACGTCAGTGCCACCGGCAGCGACACCACTCACGTCAGCGACACCAACAGTGACACCACTCACGTCAGCCCCACTGATAGCGATACCACTCACGCCAGTGTCTCGACCAACGCCACCACGTACGTCAGTGCCACTGAACATGGTAGTGGCGAAGAACACGAGTGCAACGCCTTGGTGGACGAGGCTGCAACCTCTTTGAGCTCTCACCCAATTGAAGATGCTCTTAAATGTAAGCGTGTTCAACTGGATGGGGGGGTACGCTGGAAAGCAAACACTCGAACAGGGACACTCTTGGCACACACACTGTCAGCGGTGCGGGACGAGGAAGGACCCTTACTCCGGGTGTTCTATGCCTACCTTCGTGGACACCGAGTAAAGGTGCTGGTGGACTCAGGCGCCTCGGACAACTTCATCTCGGCGGATTGTGCCCGTACCTGTGACTTGACAGTGCGCTCAGGGACGCCAATGAAGGTCACACTGGCAGATGGATCTGTAAAGACCGCTGGAGAGGTGGCGTACACCAAGTTCACCGCGCACACGGCGGCGGGAGTGAACTACTGCGAGAAGCGAATGGCTCTGCGGGTCTTGCCGCTAGGAATCCAAGTAGACGTGGTGTTGGGGGGTAAGTGGCTTCGCAGTCTTTCCCCGGTCACGTTGGATTATGCCGGTCACGGTTCCGTATCCTTCAACACGCGAGCAAATGGTGGAGGACAGCAACGGGTGACACTCGCGGGCTGTAGTCCGGGGGTGGGTCAGGGCAAGGCCCAAGGCGCGGGGCTGATCGATGAGGTATTCTTGACGGCAGCGCAGCTGAAGCAGCACCTCATCCACGCCGAGACCAGGCGCCTGGCTGGGGATGAAGAGTCACAACCTCAGTGGCTCATGATGGTCGCGCGCGGGAACGACCATGAGGCAGCCTTTGCGGCTACCGCTGCTGACGTACCGCCACCTCATACCCCCGTGGAGAAGGAAGGACCCCGTCAAGATACTCGAGATGCACCGGTAAGCAGCACGTGGAAGCAGCGCTTTGACGCCTTCTTTGAGAAATATCTAGATACCCTGTGTGCAGCTCTACCGGAGGCCTCCAAGTTGCGTCGCACCGAGGAGGACAAGGCCCGCATCGATCGCAAGCCGGACGCGGAGGGTGGACCACCATGTAGGCGTCCATACAAAATGACCGCTGAAGAGCTACGCCAGTTACGTGAACGCATCGAGCAGCTCATGAAGAAGGGTTACATCCGGCCGTCGTCAAGCCCGTATGCCGCCCCATGCCTGATGGTACCCAAGCCTGGTGATCCGAAGACATTGCGTCTGGTGGTGGATTACCGACAATTGAATCAGCAGACGGTGCGGGACCGATATCCACTACCGGACATCCAACTGATGTTTGACGAGATGCAAGGGGCAGCGTTCTTCTCCTCCTTTGACGCGGTGGACGGATTCTGGCAAGTGCCAATGGCCGAGGAGGACGTGGAGAAGACCGCCTTCACCACCCAGATGGGGGCCTACGAATGGTTGGTGATGCCCCAGGGCCTGCAGAACTCTCCATCTCAGTATCAACGGCGAATGCAGCGTGCACTTGGTCATCTCCCCTTTGTACGGATTTTCATCGACGATGTGGTGGTCTTCTCACGCACGGTGGAAGAACATTACGACCACGTACGTCAGTTCTTGGACACTTGTCGAGAAAAAGGGGTATACCTGAAGGCATCCAAGGCGCAGATGCTGAAGGAGTCTCTACAGTTCTTGGGCCACACTCTATCCGCCGAAGGATGCCAACCTCAGCATGACAAGGTGTCCTCCATCAAGGACTGGCCGAAGCTGGAGACGGTAACCCACGTCAGACAGTTCCTTGGACTAGCGGGGTACTACCGCCGGTTTGTGCACCGGTTCTCGGAGATTGCCCAACCCTTGACATCGCTCACCAAGACCGACGTACCGTGGCAGTGGGGAGAACTCCAACAATGGGCCTTCGACGAGCTGAAGACCGCTCTCTCCTCAGCCCCGGTATTGGCATTGCCCGACATGAAGGCAGCCGCGGATGGGTCAGCGCCGTTTTTGGTACAAACGGACGCAAGCGGAGTTGCTTTGGGAGGCGTACTCATGCAAGATACGGGGGACGGTATGAGGGTGATCGCCTACGATAGTCGGCAGTTTTCTGCAGCGGAGCAGAATTACCACACCGGCGAAAGGGAGCTCTGTGCGTTGCACCATTGCACCACCGTCACCTGGAGGCACTACCTGTTCTCCTCCGACTTCCGGCTACAAGGTGACCATCGCCCCCTGGAATGGCTAATGTCCCCAGGACGAGAGCTTAGCCGACGACAGGCACGGTGGTACATGGACCTGGTGGAAGTCGGTGTCCCACGAATGGAGTACGTCAAGGGAGCCCTCCTTCTGGTCCCCGATGCGCTATCCCGCCGACCTGACTACGTGACCAGGACCCGCGGGATGGGCTCAAGGAGGCCGGTGTTGTAGACAAGGAGACGGACCTCCCCAAGGACCCGCTCTCCGTGTTGGATGTCGAGGAGATCTTTGAAGACCACCCGCCACCCCCTGTACCAGGATGGGTGGCCACCATGGAGTCATGGATGGACGGCGTGGAGACGCTTCAGGTAGCGGAGCGAGCCCTGGTGAGCCTGCTCCAGGCTGGCAGCGCGCCCTGGCATGCAGCATGCCATACTGAGCATGCAACCAGCTCAGCTTCGCATGCAACCTGCCCAGCTGAGCATGCAACACGCTTGCCTGAGCATGCAACCAGCTCGCCTGAGCATGCAGCATGCCTTGCTGAACATGCAACCAGCTCAGCTTTGCATGCAACCTGCCCAGCTGAGCATGCAACATGCTTGCCTGAGCATGCAACCAGCTCGCCTGAGCATGCAGCACGCCTTGCTGAGCATGCAGCACGCCTTGCTGAGCATGCAGCATGCCTTGCTGAGCATGCAACCAGCTCAGCTTCGCATGCAACCAGCTCAGCTCCGCATGCAACCAGCTCAGCTTCGCATGCAACTTGCCCCGCTGAGCATGCAACACGCTCGTTTGAGCACCCAATCAGCTCGCCTGAGCATGCAGCATGCCTTGCTGAGCATGCAACCAGCTCAGCTTCGCATGCAACCCGCCCGGCTGAGCATGCAACACGCCCAGCTGAGCATGCAACATGCAGCATGCAGCCTGAAGCACAACTAATGCTGCGAGCTCCCGCCGACTACTTCGCTGATATGTCCGAATCTGGAAAGCACCGGCAGGAAACGAGCACCCCGGGAACCACCCCGGTATTGCGTCGTAGTGCTCGGCTGCGACAACCCATTGCTACGACGACTCCTTCCGTCACGCCGAAAACCTCGACACGGCCTGCTGCTACGGATTCTCGAAGGCCTAAGCAGCCGGCTCGGCCGTCTAGTCGAACCGCCAAGCCCCCAGCCGATCGGCAAGACTGGAAGGTGCGCAAGGAGGTCTTTGAGCGCCTCCAACGACAGTTCGGTAGCTTCGACGTCGACGCGTGTTGTGACCTGGGTGGACGGAACCGCCAAGTGGACGCCTACTGGACTGATTGTCTGCAACAACAGTGGCGGGGAAAGCACGTCTGGTGCAACCCCCCATACTCCAGCAGTCATATCTCCATCGAGGCGGTGTTGCGTAAGTATGTGGACGAATGGCGGCAAGACCCCGCACATACCTCGGCAGTGTTCCTTCTACCGGACATCCAGGCCCGCATGCCTCAATGGAGGCGGCTCTTCAGAATGGCTGGTATGAGGCTGGTGGAAGTGATACCTACCCATGACGAACGAGGAGTACCCACACAGCTGTTCGAGACTCCTGACGGTGTACTTCACGACCTTCCGTGGCCCGTGCTAGTGGTACATGCTCCCCCTACCCGACAGTGTTGCCGAGAGTACGGCATCCCCGAGTGGCGCCTCCTATAGTGCGACGGGGTAAGGCTGCTGAGACCCGCGATGCTACGAGCCTCCCCACAGACGTTACATTCCTGGAGTCCCTGCACGATGAGTATGCACGTGCCGGCCCTCTTCGGCAGCTGCGGGATGAGATCCTTGCGGCCCCGCACCATGCCACGAAGGATTTCCGTATCGTTGGGGACGTGCTATGGCGTGTAGCCGCAGGACGGTACCAGTTGGTTCTCGGCGAGGACTCCCCTTTGCGAGAAGTAGTCTTCAAGGATGCCCACGACTCCACCGCTGCAGGCCACACTGGCCGGGAGAAGACACTGGAGAGAGTCCTCCGCAGGTTCTGGTGGAAGAATGCCTCCGAGGATGTGGCGGGATGGGTGGCCTCATGCCCTACATGTCAGGCGGTTCGTCCCCGAGCATCCTACCCCGATGGATTATTGAATCCGCACGCTATTCCCCAACGCAACTGGCAGGATGTGAGCGTGGACTTCGTTACTGGGCTGCCGCTCACTGCCCAAGGAAACGACGCCTTTGTCACCTTCACGTGCAAGCTGAGCAAAATGGTGCACCTTATGCCCATGAACTTTGGGGACAGCTCTGCGCAAACGGTGGCCCGCATCTACTTCGACGTTGTCTGGAGGCAGCATGGGGCCCCCATGAAGATTGTATGCGACCGTGACCCCAGATTCCAGGACTCGTTCTGGCGTGAGCTAATGAGGCTTATGGGGGTACGGGTGGCTTCTACCACTCCGTACAACCCTCGCTCGGACGGACAGGCAGAGCACACCAACCGGGTGGTGGAGGACATGTTGCGCTCGTTCGTGGGTGCCAATCCTGATGACTGGGACCTCTACATGACGAACGTGGAGTTCGCTATCAACGACTCGCGCAGTGATGTCACCGGGTTCACGCCCTTTGAGCTATGCTACGGGGTGTCCCCGATGTCTCAATTGGACCTTTTCCTGGAAGCTGCAACTCTCCCTGGCTCTGCGCGACGGAAAGGGGGGGTGGGTACCGCCCATGAGATGGCTGCGAAGTTTTCGTCGCAGTTGCGAGACGCGCGTGGCCGCCTTGAGTTGGCTCAGCAGCGCCAGCGGGAGCAGTTCGACCGGCGCCACAAGCAGCATAAGTACGCAGTGGGGGATCTGGTGTGGATCGAAGCTCGTCATCTGACGGAAAAGGTGATGGACCGTGCGCTGTGCCGAAAGCTCGGTAAGCGCTGGCATGGACCTGTGACCGTGGTGGAGTGCTTCTACAGCGATTTGCAGGCGGAGCTGGCAGAGGCGGACCGCGGGGCACCGGTGGCATATCGGCTGGCCCTACCGCCGCACTGGCGCATTCACGACGTGTTTGCGCAGCACCGCCTGAAGCCGTACATCTCCGGCAAGGATGAGTTTGCATCTCGAGCACAACTGCCCGTACCTGACCCGGTAATGGTAGATGGGCAAGCGGAAGCTCACGTGGACAAAATCCTGGCGTATCGTGTACGCATGGTCAAGGGCAAATCTGTGGAGGAATGGAAGGTACGCTGGACGGGCTACTCGGCAGCTCACGACCAGTGGCGCTCCAGAGACAAGATGGACAGAGGCGGGGAAAATCAGCAGCTCAAGGAGTTCGAGGCACGACGATTAGGCATGCAGGCGGACATGCTGAAGTCCGCTGAGCATGACCGACGGCAACGTCAACAGCGACAATCCGTTCACCTTGGCGTCACCTTATCCCAGCTAATGGAACACCCATGTGACGTTCCGGAAGTGGATTCTCCACCGGAAGACTTCTGTCTGCCGTGGGAGCGGGTGGAAACCTTGGGGAATGGAGAGCTAGTGGTGATCACCGACCTTGAAGAGCGGAAGACCCGGCCGGTGAGAATCTTGGTGTTGTTCAGCGGAACTGGATCGGTGGAAAGGGAGTTTGCCAAGTGCTTCCCGTCTGCCTCGGTGGTTACGCTCGACAACGACCCACGCTGGCAACCTAACCATCTCGCATCAATGGAGGACTGGGACCCCACTCAGTATCCACCGGGATTCTTTGATGTCATCTGGGCCAGCCCTCCATGCACCCAGTACAGTCAGGCGCGCACTACGGGAGGCCCTCCTGATCTGGAAGGAGCAGACAAGAGTGTGAAATGCACCCTGGATGCTATCGAGTACTTGAAGCCCAAGCACTGGTTTCTTGAAAACCCTGAGGGAAGATACCCGAATGCACTGCGGTTGCGGTCAGTGGTTCGTAAACTGCCACAGCCTCTTTTTTGCACCTACTGTAAGTATGGAGAGCGATATCGTAAGCCGACATGTATCTGGACTAGCTCACCTCCACCAACGCCATTGCTGGAGTGTACCTCGCAGACACCTTGCGCATGTAAATGGGCCACCGGAGGGCACCCCGAGACTGCTCAGCTTGGACCATCGTCTTCACAGCAACCAGGGGCGCGAGATGCTCACGCCGTGTACCCCGTACCAGCTCCGTTACTGCGTCATCTCTTCCACCATCTTCAATTCGGGGAGCTTGATACCTGAAGACACCGGGAGCGGCATCGGGAGATAGGCCGCTCTTGAGGGGGGAGGAGTTGTACCGGGAGGTACGAGCAGCGGGGTTGCATGCTACAGAGATCTGGTTGCATGCTGCCGACGAGTGGTTGCATGATACAGATGCCTGGTTGCATGCTGCGTATGCCTGGTTGCATGCCACAGATGCCTGGTTGCATGCTACAGATGCCCGGTTGCATGCCACGGAGGCCAGGTTGCATGCTACAGATGTCAGGTTGCATGCTACAGAGGCCCGGTTGCATGTCACGGAGGCCAGGTTGCATGCTACAGATGTCAGATTGCATGCTACAGAGGCCAGGTTGCATGCGACAGAGGCCAGGTTGCATGCTACAGATGTCGGGTTGCATGCTACAGAGGCCCGGTTGCATGTCACGGAGGCCAGGTTGCATGCTACAGATGTCAGGTTGCATGCTACAGAGGCCAGGTTGCATGCCACAGAGGCCAGGTTGCATGCGACAGATGTCGGGTTGCATGCCACAGAGGCCAGGTTGCATGCGACAGAGGCCAGGTTGCATGCGACAGATGTCGGGTTGCATGCCACAGGGGCCAGGTTGCATGCGACAGAGGCCAGGTTGCATGCTACAAAGGCCAGGTTGCATGCTACAGATGTCTGGTTGCATGCCACAGAGGCCAGGTTGCATGCGACAGATGTCGGGTTGCATGCCACAGGGGCCAGGTTGCATGCGACAGAGGCCAGGTTGCATGCTACAAAGGCCAGGTTGCATGCTACAGATGTCTGGTTGCATGCCACAGAGGCCAGGTTGCATGCAACAGAGACCAGGTTGCATGCTACATATGCCAGGTTGCATGCTGGTGACGGGTGGTTGCATGCTGCAAGGGCCTTGTTGCATGCCGGTCACAGCTGTATGAAGAAATAATTGATGGCAAGGCAGATTTCAGGAGAAGATCTGCAATGACAATAATTATATTGAGGATCTGGTGGATTCCAGAAAGATCTGCAATGGCAATATCGTGATCTGCCTGATGATTGGTGGAGGAGTACCAGAATCAGGCATATATGTGCACATGATTGGTCGATGGCAGATGTCAATACAGGAATCCTGCTAGTGATTGTTAGAGAGCAACATGTTGAAAGGGAAGCTTGGAAAAGTGGACCTCAGTTAGTGTTGATCAAGAGAAATGAATTAAGGAAGTTTTACATGTTAGGATTAGGCTGTATGCCAAGACTGATATAAGGATATAGATGTATTAGGTCTGAGACCAGACATTATATCAGAAAAGTGACTGTAATTCTAGGCTAGAAGCCAGAGTATGTCATGAAATAAAACAGTGGAATATAAGACTGTGAAGTTAATATTACACACCAAAAACAGCAGAAAACATAAAAAGAAAAGGAAGAAGATAAAAGAAAAGAAAGAAAAATAAAGAGATAAAGATGTATAAGTTATCAGGAGTGTGTGCCTGGTACATGTTGAAATAGTTCGTGTGAAATCGCCTCACTGATCGTCGGAAATCGCCCCACTGTAACCTACGTAATAACACGGTTATACGTGTCGGTTAAGGCGTCGAGGCTGATTCGGTGGCTATCGCGGGACCATATCCCATGGCTGATGCGCGCGCTGCATAGCCTACGCAAACGCGGTTTTGTCCAGATGTCACCGCCGCGCACGTGTGACGAATCATATACGTAAGAATACGCCAAAATGCATTCTTATTTTTACATTTCGGAGAGCATCCCCAAAAATGGCGATGCGATCGACTGCGATGTCAAGTGGCACCCGAATCGGGCGCCTACAATCTGACAAAAAAAAAACATATTCGCCAGGTTGCAAGGGAAGCTACTCATTATGAGTATGGTGTTATTGTAGAATGAGCATTTTATAGACTAATATAAGGAGGACTCTCCCCCTCCCGCCTCCCCCCTCGCCCCGTCGCACCTAAAGTCGGTTATCTGCTATCGGTGGGGACTTATTTCATGCCGATAGATCCACTCGAGCTGCTGCGCATGCAGCATATGGACGGGAGAAAATTAGATGGCGTGCTTGATTAGTTTCGATTATTTAAGGTATGGTATCGAAGTGACACGTGCAAAACTATACCGGATTTCCCGCGATGCACTAATTTTGATCGGCCAACCTGTAATATAAAGTTATCTGTAGGACTGTAGCGCTGTAGAAAGCTGCTGCTATTGGGGCATTTCCCGTTCGGATCTTGCGATCTACTGCCAGACTAATTCGGTGCTCACGGGATGAGCTAGGCGCGCAGCGCGTGTTTGAGGGTGTGGTTATGGCTCGTACGCTTCGCTGGCGACGATTCCTCGCCTTCCGGTCAGGCTCCAGTGGCTGGACGGGGTCAACATTATTGTCGCGAGTCCATCATCGTGATCTATTTAAGATGCCAAGGGTACTTACTAAGTTAACAGCGGCTTGGTCATAGCATTCGATAGTTTATCTTACCAATTTATGTTCCTGCTTTGCTTGCAAAATGCTCATGCACTGAAACATAACTCCTGATAATTCACTATTCGATTATAATGCCAGCTTAGCCGATACAAGAGATCAACAACGTTGTATATCTTGTGCCATGCAGGAGGGGATTGCTCTAAACCCTACCACCAACTCCCTTCCTTCAAGCAGATTTTCGATATGGGAATGAATAATTACTAGCTGCGGACTGCTATCATCACGAAATACAAGGACGGTCTGGCAGCGTTTTTTCAAGACTGTGTCAACTATGTTTTATTTCCAGCGGGTCCGGTGCGCTGTGCGCACGGCGATACTGCGATAAGCTTATAGCTGCACAATCAAGCACGTTACCTATTGACAGCAAACGAATGTCATCGGTGCTCTGCAGCTTCATACATTTATTACCCCCTTCATTGAAAGCTATAACATTGCGAGCTCCAAGTATATGAAAATGTTGTGAACACGCATTGCTGTGTGCGAGACGAATTCCTCAGTCGCTTAATGCATCCTTGAGTGCCTCATATGCCGATTGGATACGCACAAACTGCTCTGCTCCGCCGCCCTTATCAGGACTGCGTGGAACCCAACGACCACAATCTCAATGTCTTGTCACTTCAAGTCACAGCTTGCGTGTATGCAATATCCATTCACTGTGATGTCTCTCTGCATCACTCACGGTGTAAACTGGCAAACATATTCCAGAACACCAGAGTGTGATGATGCAAACATTTCAAAACTCCACGTCTCTACTGAACGATACTGATGCCAGCGGCGCGGTCATCATTCATGCAGGTGTGGAGCAACGAGTGGAATGATGTTCGAAAGCGTACTGGTGCTGCTTTGAAAGCTGATGATACGCCTTGCGGATGTCCTCCATGGGCGCGCCCTCACGAAGCCCCAACATTTGGTAATGCGGTGTCAGCACCTGCATGATTTGAGCGGGTGGGACGCCAATCTCGCCGCAGAATCCGGCAATTATCCGGCAATAGCTCCAGGGGAAAATCATGAGACCTTGGTATAATCAAGCAGGGGTTTTATGCAATGGTGACGAGGCGAGTGGGGGGCATGCGCGGCAAGAAGCAGGGATGATCAACACAGTGAGGAAGACCACTGTTATCAAGCGCAGCAAGGAAGCTGGCGGATGATAACTACATCAGAATAGAGAGAGGGTGACACACGGAATGGCATGCGACCAGCTAACAAAAGCCAGCCCACCATCATCCCAGTGGATGTGAGAAGTAAATCAGGAGCAGGGCGGGGCCGTGACAAGATATCACCAACTCATACATATTCCCAACCCAGATGCAACGCAGCATGGAAAGATGATACGATGTGACCGATCATCGCCCAACAATAGTTGGTCCCAGGGTTCCGGAGAGAGAGAGGGTGACCCACACACATCAAACAGGAAAGAGGGCTGTGACAGCCAAAAACAGGATCCAACGGTGCGGAAGAGCGTAAGTGACACAAATGCCATGAAAGTGGAAGGATGGCACACCCAGCAGAGATGAGGGCAGGCGGAATGTACGACGGGGAAGAGGGCATATGGCATCCACCTCGGGGAAGTGGGTGTGTGTCTACGCACCCGTGGGGCTTGTTGGCGTCCCTGCTCATGGCGGTGATGGTTGCCGCTCCCCCAGCCTTGGCCTTGGCGGTGGCGGCGGTAGTCCTCGTTGATGCGCTCGTGCCGCTCTCTGCGCTCACGCGCCAGTCGCTCCCGCTCCTGCTCCGCCCGCTCGTGCTGCTCCTTCTGCTTGTACTGGCTCTGCTGCTGCCGCCGTCGCTGCTGCTCGTCCTGTCGATCCCTGCACGCCTTTGCGCTCAGGACCCACGATATTGCCAGGCGTATCATTGCAACATATCCGAGCGCCTTATTTCTATTTCTTTGCTCGACAGAAATCATAAAAGAAGGTATGTGTGGTGCGCAGCGTCGGGGATGCCGCCGCGGAGCACACAGCGCACTGTCATGACTTTCCGGGACGAAGTGCATTGGCCTCCGCTGTGATTGGCTCATGGCGCTGACTCGCGCAATGGCCAAAATATGCGCTATCCAGGAGATGGAAGCACACCTTACCCCTTGGCATCGGGAGTGCCACGATGTGTGATAAACGATTTGTGATCAGGATGCCAATTTTCCGAGGTCAATCGGATAGCAATGGGCCGCCGTGATGATGTGGCATTTCAGTCAACCATTTTGTTCCGGCGACACATTTTCACAGCTGGATCAACTCTGGTAGCTCCAGCAGCCGGTGCGCTTAAATCTGATTGCACACTAGGTATGCTAAACCCAACTTTGCTCTGCCGCCAGCTGTTCTACCCCTTGCCATTTTGCGTGGCTCGTGCGACCTCAGCCGTTGCCACCTTCTGAATGTTCTAACCCCATGTATGCCGGAGTAGCATCAGCAGCGCTAGGGAATATGCTCCAGGACTAAAGAACAAAAGTTTCGAGCAGAAGTATGAGGGGTGTGACATAGTCAACCAAGACGTGCTCTAAGTTTTCCAGTTCACCTGTACTGCTTTTCATGGAGATGCTCCTGTTGTTGGTGGTGTTCGAATTGGCGGCGTTCGCGCTGTCACACACGCCCCATGGCCGAGAACCATGCCCCCTCCACCATGTCACACGCGCCGAGTGGCCGAGAACCATGCC
>LGRX02029058.1:0-87590 GCA_001247695.2 Cymbomonas tetramitiformis | reverse complement strand
CCTCATATTGTACACCGATTGGAGCACCTATGGCATTGGCGCAGTGCTGGGCCAGAAGGACGATGATGGAAAGGAGTACATTTGTATGGCAATCAGCCGATCTCTGAGTAAAACGGGAGACAGTACGCCAGCTTCAAAGGGGAGATGCTCGCAGTGGTATGGGCAGTGCGCACACTGAGGCAGTACTTGCATGGAGTCCACTTCACTTTGGTGACCGACCACTCACCGCTCACCACCCTGATGGAGAAGGCTGATCTCCAAGGGCAACACCTACGCTGGGCAATCAGTTTGCAGGAGTTCGACTTCACTGTGAAGTATCGGCCAGGCGCCAAGAACAGCAACGCTGACGTGCCGTCTCGCTACCCACTGCCATCCACGACGGATGAGACTGGAGCGAGGCATGAAAGGGAGAAGGTGACTGCGTTACACGCAGGCGTGGGGGAAGTCCACGCGAAGGACTTCGGTGACCACCTGTGCTTTATGTTGGCTGGGGATACCTTCCCAGGGGAGGAGGCCACGCCAGAGGTGCAGGTTGCCAACTATTGCAGGATGGCTGCCATGGAGCAGCTGGGCACAGGACCAGTGCATCGTTTGTTCGATTTGCACTACCACGAGGAATTGGAATGCAATCATGGGGACACGTTCGACACTGACTTGCCCGAGCTGGTGACCGACTCTGGAAGGTTAGCCAGAGCAGCTTGGAAGGCGCTGAGCCTGGTTAGGCCGACGCGAGGCACGCACGGCGAGGGAAGCCCTGCGGTGTACAGCAATGAGTACTTTGAAGGTGAGCGCATCCTGAAGCCCGAGAAGGTCGACACCAGGGTGCTGGGCAGTCGATTCTTCTCGCAAGCTCGGCAGGAGGGCGTGGTGTGCTACGAGCCATGTGGAGGCCTATGTGCTGGGCTAGAAATGTTGCTCCGCAGTGGGATGAAGGTGGATCGCTACCTGTATCAGGACATATCCCCGAGCAGTCGGACAGTTGCCAGAGCCAGGTGCACGGCATTGCTAAGACGATACCCTGACCTCATCTCGCCCCGTGCAATAGAGCTTGGGGCTCTACCCCAAGATCTGCGCGAGACCACCAGCGCCGACTTCATACGAGCAGGAGCTCTTCAAGGACGCCAGTGGGTCATGGTATGTGGGTTCCCATGTCAGGATCTCTCCCCTGCTGGAACACTCACAGGCCTGGATGGCAGGCACAGCAAATTATTTTATGAAGTGGTCAGGCTTCTGTCCACACTCCAGCAGCTGCAGCGGCAGAGGCCTCCAGGCTATATCCTGGAAAATGTTTCTCCGTTGTCGCACAGACCTGGAACCAAGATCAGGGACGAGGTGTTCCCGTACATTGCCAGCGTCATTGGTAGACCAGTGTCCTTTGATGCAGCACAAGCAGGCGCTTACGCACATCGATTGCGAGCGTATCGGAGCAACTTGTTCCAGAGCCACCAGTTTCGCTCCGTCATGAGCAAGGTGGCGAGACCAGAAGGACGAATCGTATCGTCAATCATATGCAAGGGCTGGCATCCCAGGCCAGTGATAAGGACAGACCGCGCGCCTCACTACGTGGTGAACGTGGTGGGAGAACCATTGAGGGCACTACCCACCATCATGGCGACGCAAGGGTCAAGAGCGTTCAGAAGAGCGAGGATGGGCACCGTGGTGCGCAACCAGGACGGCGAAGACGCCGAGGAAGAATCTCGAGAAGTGAACCTCGAAGAGAAGACGCGAGCCATGGGCTACAGCGCGAGTGAGCTACGCATGGCCGATGGCCTGAACGACGTAGAATTGGCAAGCATTCTGGGCCTGGCCATGGATCGCAGGGCAATGGAGCTGCTGATGGCAGTCGCAGAAGCAAGCAGGAAGGGGCTCCCTCACAGCAAGGAATCCCCAGAGGCGGAGAATTCCCCAGGACAGCCCATCGCTGTAGACACCAACTGGGCAGACCACGAGAGGTCGGACCTTCAGCAGAGGCAAGCTTTGCTGGCGGAATGGGTTGAGAATTCGAACGCATACACCCAGCAGGTGGCGAAGACTATGACCCATCGCGACTGGGAGGAGAAGCTGCGGATAATGTGCTCGCAAGGGCAGAAAGGCGCAGAAGGAATTGGAGCCCAGCGACAGAAGGCTGGAACCAAGAAGAAGAAGAAGAACGAGTGGCAGCTCTACACCATGGCGCAGTATCGTCAGAGGCATGAGAACCACTTCGTGAAGGAGGGCGCAACCCCAGCAGCGCGCGTGGATGTGCCTGCCTGGAGTCCGCCTGCCAAAGAGTCAGAGATGAGGCTCCCCAGGTTGGCGTGTACCACCATATTCGAGGACCTGATGGCCAGCGTGGCTGAGCAGCAGTCAGACCGTCACAAGCATCGAGACGTACACGATGATGCATGGTGCCTTAGATGGTTGAAGTCCAATGGTAGAGTGAGGTTGCCAGAAGAGGAAGTTCGCCGAGTAAGGAGGCGAGCAGCACGACATCGATGGGACGAGGCTACGGACGAGATCTACATGGTCACCATGTCAGGCAAGGAGGTGAGAATACCTAAGCCTGCTGACCGTCTTGCGCTGGTAAAGGAATACCACTCCAGAACTGGACATTGGGGCATAAGACGTACGCAGCATCTTTTGTGGCAGCGCCATTGGTGGGCCGATCTGAAGAAAGACGTGGAGGCTGTGGTCACCCAGTGTGAGACCTGTCAGCGTGTGAAGACTCATTATGCGAGAGAGGAGGCATGTTTATCCCCCCTTGAGATCGTGTCGTTCATGTATCGCTGGTCGCTGGATTTGGCATGGCCTTCGAGGAGAGAGACCAAGTCTGGCAACAACCGCGTGCTCATCATGACCGAGCACTATACCAGGTTCATAATCTGCGTGCCCATTCCTGATAAGGAGGCGAGCACCATCGCAGCGGCATTCCGCAGCCATGTACTGGCTGTGTTTGGTGCGCCGGCAGAATGCTTAGTGGATGGAGGAAAGGAGTTTGAAGGCGAGTTCAAGCAGCTATGCAGAGACTGTCTGATCGACCGGCGGGTCACCTCGCCAGACTCACCAGAAGGCAATGGGCTGACCGAGAGAGTGGTACGCACTATGAAGTTCTGCTTTAAGAAGCTTGCCTTGGAGAAGGGTCTCGATTATGAGTGGGATGAGCAGCTCTGGCCACTAGTGCTGAGCTATAATGCAGCACGCCAGGAGTCCACGGGGGTTGCGCCGTTCACCATGTTGTTCGCTCAAGAGGCAGTAGTGCCTCCTGATTTGAAACGGGCGCCCAGCATGGATTTTGGTGCTGAGGGCGAAGATGAGAAGGATGCCAGAGTCAAGGACCTCCACCAGAGAGCACAGGTGGTGAGGCGATTGATGGTACACGCCGGTTGCAGCCTGGAGGTCGCACAGCATCGTGATACATTACATTATGAAGGGAGAAGGGGTGGGGGCTATGAGCCTAGTCCACACCAGTTTAAGGTGGGCGATTTCGTCTACATCAGGCAGAAGCCCCGCAGCGGCATGGAAGTCGCGACCAAATCTGCCATTCTGAAGCTGGTCAAGATACAGCGAGATGGTGTGGTGGTGCTTGAGGACGCCACCAAGTTAAGAGAGAAGAGCACCGTGCAGAGCATCGCGCCATGTCACCTACAGGTGAAGGATCAGTATGACTGCAGTGCAGCCGTTCCCAGTAAGCACCTAGCATGTGAAGTTTGCAGGAAGACCGATGGGGAGGCAGAGATGCTGTTGTGTGACGCATGCAACAGGGGGTACCACTTGTGGTGTCTGACCCCAGCACTGGATGGAGTACCAGAAGGCGAGTGGCTATGCCCCAGGTGCTCAGGCACGGGGATGCAAGCCGCCAATGCTGAGGTGCAGACCCAGAAAGACGAGAGCTCTGGTGCCCTAGAGGACAGACTGGGCATGAAGGAGCAGCAATTGAATGAGAAGCTGTCGGCGGAGATGCGCCTGTTGCCAGCAGACGTGGGTCCTCGTCGGGTGGTGAAGGGAAACAAGTTTCAGCCTTGGCATGCCATTTCATCAAGGGAGATGCTGTTGAAGGAGGAGGACATGTTCTTGGGCATGCCAGATCAGATTGATTGGGGAAGACAGGACAAGCTCTCTGAGGCTGTGCAGATCTTCATGCCAGGGCATTGGAATGAGGGGCATCGCACGGTGCTGAGCAAGAAATATCGGGAACAGAAGGCCATGGCAAGGCATCTGAGGGATGCACCTCTTATGCCTGCGTTGGCTGAAGAAGAAGTTGAAAGACGAGGAGAGCTGAGACACATGACTAAGGCTCAGGTGAGAGAAGCTAGCGCGCTGCAGTGGGGGCTTGAACTGGTTATCACAGTGCCCTCTGAGGTGAGGCGTTCGGCGACAGAGGTGGACTGGAAGTCCGTCGATGGCGTGTGGGACCCGTGGGCAGGCACTGGGGTCATCAGTGAGGTGATGGTAGAGCAATGGCCGCAGTTGAGATTCATGAACAATGACTGGAACTCTCAGTTGGGTTGGTCTGATGTCTATTGGGGATACGGTGGGGTAACCCACCGTAACGAGGCGTTACGGTGGGTTAACCATACCCTAAGGTCTTAGCTATTTATTATCATTCTGAAGCACTATATCGGGTCATACACGTGACACACATTGCCTTTAGACTCATATCCACCATGTGAAATGGAAAATATACCGCTAGATCGCCGACAGGGTAGAAAAAACTTGCCACCGCAAGCGAAAACAACGAAACACCCTGAAAAATACATATTCACTGCATTTTTCAAGCCATACCCCCTCGTGTAAACCGCCTCAGAATTCCGTCTATAATCAGATGATAACTGAACCCCATCTAAGAGAGGTTCCCTAGGTGTCATAGATGATAGAAAAATTCTAATATGCATGTTCCAGATGCGATCTGCGTTCTTAAAATCTACCCATAGATGAAAAAATGGGTTAACCCACCGTAAGGATTTGGGGCATTTTTCTGCTTGACCCCTTGGTACTAGGGCGTATATAAGACACACCTATACGATATGTCGCGTATTTTTTGCAAGTCTATGCATTAATATAACCCCTAAGGTGTGTAAAAAAGCATGGGTTTGCCAAGTTGTCACAATATGCTAGCACCAGCATGCGGTTTCCGAAAACCTCTTACGGTGGGTTAACCCACCGTAAGGTGCGCCCAATAGACACTGAGGCGCATGACGCACTTCAGCCGGGTAACTATCGCATATGGAAGGAGAAGTATGGTGTCTGTGACGCAGTGGTGACTTCGCCTTGGTTCGCAGCGCTGGATATCGCGTTTCCGTTGGCAGTAATGGCCAGTCGTGTGGTGGCATGTGTCCACGTTCCATCTTACTATTTAACAGACATGACCGAGAGCAGGGCTGCGTACTTCAGACGATTGAGTCAGACAGGACGCTTGCATGTGATTGGGCATCTGGAACATGGACCTATTGGCCGCAGGTGTATGTGGGTCTTGGTGTTCAAGAATCCACTGGTCAGAGCCAGAATGTTACAAGGTGGAGAAGGTGAAGGCATTGGTATGTTCACTTTCAGTTTGGGCAAGTTCATGGCAGATGGTGATACGACCCAGTATGCTGAACAAGCCCACATTTGAGTCTGTGCTACTGCACGCAGCAGCTACAGATGGGGGATGTTGGAATCTGGGCTTGCATGTAAGAGTTCAGCGTTCGATATCAGGGTATCAGAATTTTAAAAATTTTGTAGCTCTACGATCTTATGCTGTGTTGAGAATTGCTCGATCAGTTACCGGCACCAGTGGATATTAATGATGCTTATGATCAGTCGCGAGTGTTAAGTTCGTTCGATTCCGAGATTGTACCATCATATGCACGCGTTTGCGACAGCTGTAACAAACGCCGGCTTTTCATGGTACCGCGCCGGGTTTGTTCAGCTGGTGACACGCATGACAGTGGTGACAGCATGACAGGCTTTACGAAGATGACCATCTGTGAGATGCAGACTTGTCAGAGAAGATATGGTCACCATCAAGTGACCAGGGAATGATAAGACGAAGATGGCAGTGACTCCTTTGCCGCTGACGTGTCAGTCAGAATGCGGTGAACGGTAACATTGTTAGAGCTGGCATGGAATAATGACTTTCTATTGGCCAGATGAAGATTTAAGGGCTAGAACCCGTTACAGTTTTGGGAAATGTGACAGGGCATTGAGATATAAGTAGACTCTGACCGAAGGTCAGGCTAGTGGACTCATTATTGTTTTGCCTTCGCAAGTACTAGGTGGCTGTTCGCGTGCCAGTGCTAGAGTGCTAAGACAGTTCTGCTCACAGCTTTTGTACACACAATAATTCGTATTTTGTGATATAATATCAATTTTGACGGATACATTTTACTGCTGTTTTCATACTTTTTCATGTTGGAATCTGGGCTTGCATGTAAGAGTTCAGCGTTCGATATCAGGGTATCAGAATTTTAAAAATTTTGTAGCTCTACGATCTTATGCTGTGTTGAGAATTGCTCGATCAGTTACCGACACCAGTGGATATTAACGATGCTTATGATCAGTCGCGAGTGTTAAGTTCGTTCGATTCCGAGATTGTACCATCATATGCACGCGTTTGCGACAGTCTGCTTGTTCCCGCGCTTGCTGCCACAAGCGGAGAATTAAAGGGTCTTCAGGAACCCATTGGCCTTGTTGTAACTGGCAGTCGCGAAACGTAAAAGTATCGAAAGGCCATATCCAATACTGCAATATTCCAATATTGGCCATACTGGTGTAGGTAGTCTAAGGTGCGGGTTGTGGTTCTATGTCACGAACGCAGGTGTGTGCAAACGGCCTCCGGTTACGACTCCTCCAACATATACCCTAAAACCCTGAACCTTGGACGCCCCGATATATCCATGTGCAGCACACCTGTAGGAACACCTGCCGCGGGATATTTTGCCTCTGACGTATTTTAATGTTTCCCGCGAAATAATACAGTTAACCGGTCTTCTTAGCTGCCGAGAATCGTGCTGGAATAGCCTGTTCAGGGCAAATTTACCCGCTGAATGCCCATGTTGGGTCACATGAAGCCTGAGGGAGCATCACCCCTGGTTGGTTTCACTCCCGAACAACTTTTCCAGCACAATAGCTTTTGAAAATATCTCCTTTGCTGCTCACTTTCGCCCGATGAGAAGAATTTTAGTACGTGACCCTCCAAACACCCTAAAATGGGCCATAAATCTGCTGGATCTCTCCCATGTAAGCAAATAGTTGCATTTTTGGAAATGTCAAAATATTACATATTCTAATAGTGCAAAAATCTAACATTTCGTTCACAAACATAAGGCAAAATCATAACTTTCCACACCTAACACGATACTTCCACCTTTCCCGTTTTCTTGCCGCACGCGTGACTCGCGTGGCTACTTTGAAGAGTCAAAAACCAGATTTTTCGAAATTCCTTCAAGGACTATTCAAATTAACCCTCATATTTGTCATTCAGAACCCCAAAAACCAATTTGGCAGACAATTTAATGCTTTCTCATTTTTTTCTCATTTACGCCCGCGTGTCTCATTTTTGCGATATGGTCGTTACTTGCTGTAGCAGTCTCTGTGACGAACATATGACACGCGCTGTACGGTACGCGTGAGGAGTTATGACAGTGAAGAGATACGGAAAGATAAGCGGGTGTTACACTTGTTAAGAGATAGTGAGAATAAGTAGGGCGGCGTGGAAGAGTGAGGCAGACGCTCATTTTTGTTTTGCCTTCGTAACAGTGATTCCGAAAATAGCCAGGACTCGCTTAAGACCGCGAAAACAGCAGTGTTATGAGATAATTTATAAGATACAGTATTCTTCTACTTGTAAAGATATACATTTGTGGACTTGCTCTTGTGCGATAGCGTCAGAACTGTAATTAACAGTCTTTTTCATGTTGAGAAAAAGAGCTTGCATAAGTTGTGAGAAGAGATAAGGAGATATCAAAAATTTTGAGATTTTGTGTAGTTACAGTAGCAAGCCAACTGTGCAGTCATATAAGGCAACATATGCAAAGCCGAGCTAGTGTTATGGAAGCGCTGACAATAAGTAAGACTGTATAGTAGTAGGGCTAGAGAGTTAGGCTTTGTGTGGACGCTTCGTGCATAAGTTCGCGACAGCTGGCTGTCATCGCGCCGCCCACGTCTTATCAAGAACACGGAGGACGTGACAAAGAAAAAATTAGGTTTTCGAACAGTGCGTATTATTTTGACATTCGCGAACCGGAAAATCGAAAAAGGATTTTTCTGAACTTTTGTGTCATAGGCCCCAAGCGTTACCCGTACCTTGACATACCAACAGAGGATCCAGAGGTCGCTGAAAAGCGAAAACAGATTTTGGAGGAATTTTCGGATTTGATGAAGGAGGACATTCCGGGATGAGTGCCAGATCCGAGATTTGAGGGGGGCTATCGTCGCATTGACATTGAGCCAGGTCATAAACCACCATAACATACAGTCAGATCTTTGCCAGCACTCATGATGGAGGAACTTAAACGACAGATACATATATATGTCGACCTAGATTTGCTCCGACCATCATCATCACCAGATGGATGTCCTGTTCTATTTGCTCCTAAGCCAGGGGGTAAATGCAGACTGTGCTGTGAGTATCGCTCTTTGAAGAACATCACAGTAAACGACACTATCTTACCCCCTTCCTCCACATGACACTATTTTGGCGGAGCAAATGAGAGGTGCTAAGTGATTTTCGAGGTTTGACTTCAACCAGTTCTTTCACCAGATGCCGATTCATCCTGATGGCATCCACAAATCTTCCATAAGAACTCGGTACGGTTCATACGAATGGACGGTAATCCCTTTTGGACTTACAAATGCTCCAGCCACTACTCTTCGCAAGTTCGCATAGACAATAGGGCATTTTCGAGTTCCTGGATGAATTTTTGGTTTTACTTATGGACGATACGATTGCCTACAGTGCAGACTCTAGGAGCACACTTTTACGGCAGGCGGTGGCACCCGAGAGTGCGGCATGTAACCAATCCCCAAAATCGGGGCGGCTGTCTGTACTTTCTGGAAAGTACTTTTTGTTCGTTTCGGTGGCGACGACAATCGAATTTGGTCTAGCCACCTTGATAGATCGATTGCGCATACATCAAAGCCTCTAGGAGCACACTTTTACGGCAGGCGGCGGCACCCGAGAGTGCGGCATGTAACCAATCCCCAAAATCGGGGCCGCTGTCTGTACTTTCTGAAAAGTACTTTTTGTTCGTTTTGGTGGCGACGACATTCGAATTTGGTCTAGCCACCTTGATAGATCGATTGCGCATACATCAAAGCATCTAGGAGCACACTTGTATGACTCCCAATAATAATGTGTGCGTGATGCCCCATGATCGAAATAATTATTGCCAAAAATCCCATAATAGTATTACTTCGGTAATACCACTCAAAGTATTACCGGTATTTTACCCGGTATTACCAAGGGCCAAAATCCTTTACCCGGTAAATTGCCAGCTATATGCAGACTTGGATAGTCTAGTCATGTGCAGCATGTTCGACACTTTCTGCAACGATAGATGCAGGGATTACCCAGCTCTTCATTCGGCCGTCTAAGATGTAATGACTTGTCCGATCCATCCACTTTATCGGCTACCACATTTCTGAGCACGGCCTTTCCATCATGCCAGATCATGTGAGAGGTGCATGCGGTAACTTACTAATTGTATTTGCTTGTTGTTGCTGATATGGTTGCCGATATACAAGAAAAACAAAGACAACATTGAAACATGATGTCAACATTAACCATCAACAAAAATGTGACATCTGACTCAGTTCTCTTAGATATTGTGAGGTCACAATACTTCCAAGTCGGGAGATGTGTTAGGGTCTGAATGACCGAAGGTCATAATGCATGACATGTCATATGTATGACAAGTGATATGGTATGACAGGTCATCAGGTCTTCATGATATAACGTCATAATATATGACATGTCAAGAATCAATAGTCATGCATGTCATCATGATATACAGTCGAGATAAGTTTGTCACTCTCATGCACCTTTGGTGCGTGTTCAGACATCGAGAGGACAATCGTGTATCCTCCGTTCGGTTGGCATTGAGATGGATGTCAAAGGTCGGCGAAACAATTCTTGAAGAGACAAATGCTATTGTCGAGACAAGAAGAAGTTGTCGCTTAGCATGCTGTGATTTAACATGTGGGTGTTGATGGTTGATTGTCAGACCAATGTCGTAAGCTCAAGCGAATGCTTCGGAGTTCGTGACTCAATTGTGGTAACGCCTGTGAGGCGTCGAAGCATGAGCTATGAAAGACGATGAGCATTGGGCTCAAGTGGCAGAGTTCCTCAGACCACGAATCTCTCACACCAAATATCATTTACACACCAAGTTGTACTGTTCAATACGGCTCGGTGCCACAGACCATAACAGCAAACCCGACATCGTCGCTGACATAGCCGCGTGTTCCTTCTGCGAGGACGACGGGGACGTGCCTGGTGTCCGCCATCGACGAGTACACGGACATCGCGAGACACATCGACACCGATGCTCTCAACATCAACACCTTCACCGCCGACAGGCCGGTGGTGTCTGCGGCGGCTACGCCTCCCCCGCCGCGTCTGTGAGCTCCGGGGAGGAATGGACGGGTCCGCCGACTCTCACCCTTTCATGCCGCCGCCCATCCGTCACCCGTACCTTTGCAGATTTTATTAGCAGTGCAGGCTTCACGGTGGAGGCGCCCGACCCTGAGCCGTACGTTCACATGAACATGCTGTCCGCCGTCGTTGAACCCGACGGAGAGCGGCGACGGCTACGCCAACGGCGGCGACACGGGACGAGGATGTTGCCCCTCAACAGCTGCCCGCCAGGCTCGGCTGTGGGCTACCCGTCGCTGGCTTCGACCGCTCTTTCCTCACATCTTCGTTGGTGTGTGCACTTTTCATCATGTGTGTGCTACTGCCGCACCGCTCACCGCCGTTCCGGTGTCGGTGGTGCTAGTGAGCATGTGTGTACGGCTCCACCGGTCGGTGGTGCTGGATGGGCTGCCCCGGCAGCCGCAATGCCGACGACACTACCGCTTGCCGGCTCTCCGATCGAGAAGAGACCGCTTGACGAGTTGTCAGCTTGTCACCTGATGCGATCCCGCCGAGGCGACACGGCAGACATCGCGCACGTCAGGGTTTCTGGCTCGCGCCGTGGGCTGGGTACATCCCGACTCACCCGCCCCCTCCACCTCTCTCCGATGCCCCACCGTCGCCTGACTATTCACCAGCCAGGGCAGACTACGGACGAGGAGGAGGGGGAGGAACCGTCTTCGACCGACATGCCGAAATCAACTACTCCGTCATTTTCTTCCACGAGTGATTCGCCGCCGACTCCGGGACCACACTTGCTCGGCACCGTGACTCCGCTTCGTGATGGCCGTATTGTACAGCCGGGTTCTAGTGGCTGAGCGGTCTGTTTCACCATGCATGCCTAGGAATTAGTCACATGTATTTCCTAGATGTGCAGAAGAGCTCGGAATTGAGCTATGTTTAGGGTTTTAGGTGCTACCTAAATATGTACAGTGGACTTGCGGCTGGATATGACACTGTGACCACCAACTGTCACTTGTCACATCCTCAAGTAGGCTGGGTGCCCGTCACCCGAAGGTGCGAAACTCGATCAGGTATTTTTGTAGACTTAACTTTTCGTTATAACGACACACTTTACCGTTCTGATCTCCAAAACCCCTATCCTAGGGTTTAACAACTTACAACGTATATAGTTATATCACTGCACAATTATATATCTAGCAGGTTTGGCCCCACTTTACGCTTTCTTTAGCCACTGCGAGTTCGTGCCACTATGAGTGGCTAAGTCCGGACGCTTGGGATGGAGTGAGGCGCTCCGTTCGTGAGGGCACCGGCAGTGACGGGTATGACCTAATTGTTATGGGTTGATTTAGAGTACGCCGCGGTACCCGTTGCGGCGCATTTTTTACGGGATTTTACGTTGGTTTGGTTTACGCTTTCTGGTTGGATCCCACACCGTTACGTATTGGCCGCCTCTACCACACGACTTCCTTGACTTTGATGGAGAACGTAATAGCGACAAGCACTAGCTCTCCAATATAAATTTATATTCAGGCGATCAACTCTGAATATATATTTATGCGTCGCTTCAAACCCTAGTCCGAGAAAATGGGCGGCCTTCGGCCGCATCCGGGAAAACCGCGCCTGCGGCGCCACGGCTTTCAGCCGTTTCTCGGACTAGGCTTCAAACCCGACGCTTGAGACCAGAGTGAGGCTCGAACGCGAGCCCTCGTGGTTCGTAGTCGCACGCCATGCCAACTACACCATCTGAGCGTGCGACTATGAACCACGAGGTCTCGTGTTCGAGCCTCACTCTGGGCTCAAGCGTCGGGTTTGAAGCGACGCATAAATATATATTCAGAGTTGATCGCCTGAATATAAATTAATATTGGAGAGCTAGTGCTTGTCGCTATTACATTCTCCATCAGACTTCTGCGATTTCTTTCGGCTGCTATATTGTTTGCTGCCTACTGTGACATGGGACCGCCCTGACCAAGAGTACAAGCCCCCACTAGTGCCGTGTTCCCTTCCGAAGTTAAGTAGGAAGTTTGTTACGTGTTTTCACACACTTAGCTCCGGTCACCATCATGGAAGCAGTGACTTTTGCCCCCCCCTCTCCCAGGGGGGTCGGCAGCCCTGCTCTTGTGTCACCACTCGATCTGCGGTGTCAGGTTTAGGCTCCCAGCTCTCAGCTCATAAAACACCTAAGTATTTTATTCGATCATCTTTTTGACTGCGAAACCCGTGCGAGCCACTGCACAGCTTTCTTTACCTGCGTACATATATATATATTCACTATATATATATATTTCACACTTCCTGTCAGGTTATGGGTTACCACTACCTGGTGGCTTCTCACGTTCTTTTTAGCTATCATTCGGATCCCGCGCAACGCGGTATACAATGACGCAACGTCACTACCCATCCAACCGGCCGGCAGTTACGCAACGTTAAACATCGCCGCCTTCTCCCCTTACGTGCTGCAACGGTATCCACTGTCATTTACTTGAGCGTAACGGTAGGAAGAGTCACATTTTTTTTTCTTTTTGAGCGTAACGCCCAATCTTTTTTTTCGTGCGCAACGCACGCTTACGACCACCATTGCCGACTACGTCCTACCCGACATGTTAGCAGCCGCCAACACGCATCTTGGCAGTAGGCTTCGGGCCGCCCGCGCCACTGGCGGGGGGTCCCCCCAATCTACCCCTGCTTCGAGTCCTGGCGGGGATGAGGGCTCCGACCCCATCATTCGGATGTCCACTTTGCGGAGCCGCCCAACGCCGATTTCTCGGTCTGCGACCTCTGCTGAGTTCCACGCCGACTGCGATGCCTGGGTCTCCACTCCGGTTCGAGCTTCCCAACGTGCAGAATTCACGGACAAGCTCGACTTCGCCTTCTCCTATGGGGAGGGGCTATCCAAACTACTTTGTGCCCACGGCTTTAAGCCCAAAGTTGGCATTACCCTTGATGGACCCGAAGCTGAATCCGATTTCGCTGTCCTCTTGGCCAACATGTCTCATGTCTTTGGCCCTGTGTCCCGCGACGAGTTCCTGAAGCTTCTGGATCTGGACAACGAGTACGAGGTCTACCACTTAACCCTGAACGAACTCATCTACATCGTCCTCCCAACGGTTCTCCGCGGTACTGCCCTGACTCTTTACGAGGAGTCTTCCCTGGTGCACCCCCATGACGGCCGCTGCGCACTGCAGCGGCTGCGTTTTCACGTTGAGGGCATTGGGGACCCCGACCCTCATCGGTTTTGGGTTCGCCTTCGCGCTGTGGTCATCGACGAGACCATTGAGCCCGCCCCCCAGCTTGCGGTTTTCCGCGTGCTCGCGGACAAGCACCGCAAGCTCAATCCGTCCTACGCCGACAGCAACCTCGTCCAGGACCTGTACGCCGTCCTTCGTGCATCCGCCTCTGCCTCCCCCCACTTCGCGCCCCTCTACCTGGTGGTGCTCCGTGAGTTGGGCATGGGCCAACCTTTCACCTACGCCTCCCTCGCCCTTCGCCTCAGCAAGGTCTTCCGCGACGAGTTCCCGTTGGCGCGCCGGTCCGAGCCGGTGTCCGGTGGTGGTGGCTCAGCGGCTGGTGGTGGTGCCCGAAGCGGTGGTGGCGGGTCTCCTGGTGGCTCCGCTTATTCCTTCGGCTCGCGCCGTAGGGAGAAGCCCGTCGGCGATTGGAAGCCCGTAAAGGGCGTTCGCTACCTTCAATGGGAAGGGAAAGGTAGCCCGTGCATCACTTGCTTCCGCCTCTGGGCGGTGACCGACGCACACCTGGGCACTGCGGGCGTTTGCCCTTACTCATGCACTAAGGCATTTAGCCCTGACCGTGTCCCTCCTGATGCTCCGCCCCCTCCCTCGAAGCCGCCACCTTTGTCTGCGTGGCCTCCGTCCGCCGCTCCTGCCGCGCGTGCTCTGCAGGTGGAGCCGGAGCCGCAGGGTGGCACTGCGCCGCAGAACCCAGCTGTCATGCACGTTCGTGCCCTCGAGCCCGCTCCCGATTCGTACGAGATGGACGGCGGGCCTGTCATCGACCTTGATGCTGGTGACGCGGCGTGGGTGCCTGCCGCCATGGCGCTGTCTCAGTACATCGACGAGGAGGACGACACCGACTGGCCTGCTTTCCGCTCTGGCCCCGTCTACATCCCGCCCACGGACCTCGGCAAATCGGCCGTGACCGATCACGGCATTGCACCACCGTCTGGTGGTGCACCCTGATTGCAACATCGCACCTCACCTAGCCTCTAGCTTTGCATCTTGCTTCGGACTGCAGCCTATGCGGGGTACCGCTCTAGATGGACACTGGGGAGCCCCATTGGGCCCGTAACAATTTGTGTTGCTAGGGTTTAGGGTGTGTTTGCTTGCTGTGTCCTTTGCCTAACACCTCACCTCTTCGCGGTGAGGTGGTGTCATGGAAGCAGTGACTTTTGCCCCCCCTCTCCCAGGGGGTCGGCAGCCCTGCTCTTGTGTCACCACTCGATCTGCGGTGTCAGGTTTAGGCTCCCAGCTCTCAGCTCATAAAACACCTAAGTATTTTATTCGATCATCTTTTTGACTGCGAAACCCGTGCGAGCCACTGCACAGCTTTCTTTACCTGCGTACACACACATATATATATATATTCACTATATATATATTTCACACTTCCTGTCACACCACCCTAGGTGGTGTGCTAGATGTGACACTGTGACCACCAAATGCCACATGTCACCTCCTTTGGTAGGTTGGGTGACCGTCATCCGTAGCAGGTGCGAAACTCAGTCAAGCATTTATGTAGACTTCTCTTATATATCGACGCACTTTACCGTTCTGATCACGAAACGGACCCCCGGCTATCCTAGGGTTTAACATCTTACATAGTTATATCACTACCCAGCGTCATATATCTAGCAGATAAGGTGATATACAATAGACGTATAGATTGTTAGATTCAAGATAGAATCGATTATAACATTTAATTATGGCTGAAATCTGTATAGGCACCCCTAACCGGGAGTCCCGGTACAGGCCCCTATGACAGACTCCTAGGTAGCCAACTCGAGCATCACCATAGCCGTACTCGTACAGACTTACACAGCGCACGTAGCATAAGCTACTTAGACTCTCAGACTCTCATATGTTATATCTTTTACAGACATATTATCACCGTTTGAGCCTCATATTTTTGCGTACAGCGATAGTATTAAAACACGGATATATAGAATATTCTACCCTATATGTGTTTCAAACTATCTATTAGGTTATGGGCCCACCACGCTTCCACTGCGCAACAACAGCAACGACAGGATCAGATTGTATTAGCATCACTGCAGCGGCAGAACTTGATAGGGTGACCCGAGGCGAGGGAAGGTGGGCCTCTGCGAGCATGTCTATTTCTAAAGACCCGGAGGCACCAGTAGGACCAGTTCTTGCCAATGCAAATGCCTGTATCTCTGCTGGCTCCGTTTCTGAGTATTATGATATATTGCTTGTCTGACATTATCATGCCATTGCCACACACATCCACAGAATGTGGTGGTGTCACGGGGGACTAGATATACCGTACTGCCCCCTGTATGACATTCCTCGATGCATGTGACAGATGACTGCATTATTATTCGGCTCGAGACCGCGAGTCATAGCGACAGAGACTGCGAGCCACGTGTTAGAGTACTCGAGCATCACCATAGCCGTACTCGTACAGACTTACACAACGCACGTAGCATAAGCTACTTAGACTCTCAGACTCTCATATGTTATATCTTTTACAGACATATTATCACCGTTTGAGCCTCATATTTTTGCGTACAGCGATAGTATTAAAACACGGATATATAGAATATTCTACCCTATATGTGTTTCAAACTATCTATTACCAACACTGGACTGGTGAATGTTGATTGTTCGTGTTGTGACACACCGAGGTGTCACAGGTAGCTAGGCCCGAGACTGTTCCGACTCCGAGACCGTTCCGGGTATATCGCTAGCCGTTAGGTTGCTTATCTTATCAGAGTTTATCTACACTGAGTTCACAGACTTTCTGATATCTCTGAACTAGGATATTCCAGTAATTATTTTAAACATAGAATTAAGAATAGTCGATAGTGTCAAGTGTCTACTCCAGTATAAATCCGAAAGAGAGACAGTGTATGGAAAGGGGGAGGGGGGCGGGGGGGGGCTATATTTAATTATTCCAAACCATGACGCGAACACCCTCGTACGGAATGCGGGCCCTGTGACGCGTACGGGTCTCAGTCCCGTCCTCAAATCTGGTTTGGGTAAAATGAAATTTCGTCGCGTCGCGTAACTTTTGATCGCAGCGATTTGATTGGTTGGAAAACTGTAAAACGCTACGCACAGGTTACTCAAGAGCGTCGCGTCGCGGAGATGTTTGGACAAACATCTTTTGCGTAACACGCTACGCAGAGATGTTTTGTCCAACATCTACGCGACGCGACGCTCTTGCGTCGCGTTTTTTGGTTCCACGTAGGCAAATTTTGAAAACTGTTCGTCAGATCAAATCAGAGATAAAATAAATGGATGCCTTTGATATGCGACGCATGTGTACGCTCCACGTAGGCAGGTGCGACGCCTTCACAGATCTTTGATAAAATTCGTCGTATAAAATACAGATCTCCCCTTTCGCCGTCCCCCCCCTTGCCTTTTTTCCCCACCGCCCCGCCCCCATTAAACCCCAATTTTTTATCCCCCGCCCACCCCATATACACTCCCCTCCCCCTACCCTTCCCCCTTTATCAACCCCCATTTCATCCGTCCTGCATCCCCCTTCCCTTCCACCCCCCTTCCCCCTCATCCCCCTTATAACTCCCCACATTTCCCTTTCCCTTCCCCCGCTTATTTCCCCCTTTCTCCCACTTTTTTTCTGACCCAACCCCCTTTTCGTTTCGGAAAATCGTGTATTTATTTTTATACCCATTCCAGATATAATAAAACGTAACCACGTTGGACGCCACGTACGCATGGGCCGTCGTGCACACAGTCGCAGTACGCCGATTTATTCATCCTTAAATCTGGTCAGACGCGACGCGACGCGACGCGACTCGCGTAATCTCAAAACCAGATTTAAGGACGGGCCTCATCAGTAGCTATAGTACTGTAGTCGATATCGACTACAGTACCGTACGGGAGTTCCACCACACCACCAGCCTGAGATGAGTCTCATCAGTGTCCCTGAATCTTGAATGCTCTATAGATATCACTACTGTATGACTATCGTATGATTCTATGCTGATTCGTGATTTCTGATATGCTGAAAACTGAATACAATTCGAACTCCCATCGATTCGATTTTCTGACTCATACTCGCCAGATCACACTTTCCATATTTAGGAGGAAATTTCGTGATGTGTTAAATAAGAACCTTGTTTCGGCGGAACACTGGACGTCTTCACGTCTTCACCCCTCGGTCTGCCCTCAGTCGTCAGTGTCAAGCGAAGGTGTCCACTCACGGGTGCTGGGAGGGTGGAATGTTTTATCATTTATGTTTTGCCCCACAGCGGGCACTGTACAACCACCAAGTTCAAGAACCTAACTTTTGGCTTTCGAGAAAGCACGCGGATAACTTCCAACTGCTTATACTGGGAATTTTTACGAACAACACAGAATTGGGTATCATCACTAAATTTGTGAGCTATGGTGAATCCACCGAATTTCCTCCCTTCGCCCTTATTATTTGTGGGTTTCCTTGGGCGTGAAACTGAAGGGTCGCTGCGCAGGTTTACCACTCGGTCACGTCTGCCGAAGGATCCCCTCAAGCCTGCTCTTGCGCTCTGCTACCCTTGAGGACAAATGTGCGAGGACCGGCAAGCATCACGACAGGTGTGAAATGCGGGAGGCCGTTACAGTTGTCGGTGTTTTCTTATATGTGGATTCTGAGGCAGAAGAATGTTTTGCAGATACTGATGTTGTGGATGAGGCCATCAACTACTTCCGGGCGAACGTGTTATTCAGAAATTTCGATGTGAAAGGTGCTAGATGAGCTTTTTAGATGGTTTGAAAGACCTGTGTTCGTGACCATTCCAAGGTTTCTGATTTCGCGAGTGGCCTTTTCAGGGCCCTCTGATAAGATGCTCGTGTACTTGACACTGGTTGTCGGACAATACCTTCAGCGTTTCCAGGCAATCAAAACTAAAGCTGAGGCTTCCAAGGTACGGCGAACCGACGGAGCTGTTGTTTGCAAGCTGTGCCTTTGAGAGAATATTTTAGGGATTGACTGTTGAGCCGCATCCAGAATTTATTTGTTTCCACAAATCTATATATTTTTTTATGCACTAATTTGTTCAAACGATATGCGCACTTTGAATCGCAAAGGCGGTATTTCAACTTGCTTTGGAGCCGTTTCTTCTTCCTGGCGATGCTGGCTTCGTCCTTGGCGGTCACCTCACAACTCCTGCAAGCCGACAGGAATCTGGTATACTCCTGATCCGACTCAGAGTTTTCCCCAGTTTGTCGAAAGGTTTATGTTACCCCGCCGAAATTTGATAAGAGCTTCTTAGTGAATATATAGAAGATGTGGGGACACTTTATAAGACTTTGTTGTCGAACCTGTGATCAGCTCACCCCAGGGCATCTACGCATATCCCACTCTGTTTTGAAAATATACATGGCTTGCAACCCCGCATCTCAGATTCTGCCGTGTCCGAGCTGCTCAGGCCTGTGACTGATCGACGCGTTTTGCAAGCCTCTTTACAACACCATCAGTTCTGCACAAGCCTTCACGAGCTGCTTTAGCTTGCAGTCACCCCATTTCGATCAAATAAACGGAAACCGACTTTTTCTAGCGCGATCGGCTGCTGTCCTGTTCCTTCTCGAGACCTCGAGCTCTGGTGACCGTTATGTTTCTTTGAGCTGACCTGTTGCGGGCTGGCGCTCTTTCGCAGAAGCTTGGAGATCATGGGTGAAGCAAGCGCGCGAGGAGATGGGTCTGCGGCTCGTAGAAAAGTGTTTCACAGCATCGGGGGAGCCTAATAAATACTGGCTCGCCTTCGCGTGTCGCAAGTTTTTGAACAAGCAGCTGTGAGGCTGCCACGCGTGGCCAATCGCTCGTAGATAGCTGCCAGGAATGTTGAAGCAGAACAAAGAAACTCGCTCACAAGATCGCATTTGCCTTCCCCCTATCCCTAACCGTAACTCGCCTGCTTCCCTTGTTTCAGGGATCAGTTTCCAGAGAACTGCCTTCTCCAGGCACAGGCTATCCTCTCAAAACGTGGGCCCTCGGGGTCATCTTGTGTTGCGCTGTTTGGCGCTAATTTTGGCAGTTGGACAGCTTGAACTGTCCTCATAGGACTTCTCGGCTGATGGTATACACAGCTCCACTTAACAGGCAGTCAAAGTAAGTTTTTGGTCGTTGTAAGAAGAACACGGTATTATGAAGCACCTTGCAGATCTGTGTGGGAGAAACTAAGGTTGAGGTCTTACCAGAATTGGCCTCCGATCTCTGAAACAACCCAAGTGCTTTGTGTTACTTGAAAGTTAGGTAGGCAGTGACACCTATTTGAAGCATGCTGGTCTCAGCAAGCGTAGAGGCTCAGGCCTGCCGGTCAGAGGCATATTAAATACACGCAACAGTCTCACATAGTTGCAAACATGTAGCAAGCTCCCGAGTGAAAGATATTTTACTTGTATGCTCTCAGTTAAGAATGTGTGATACAAATGGCAGAGGAAGCTGTTTTACACCTCGGACATGTGGTTGGAATTAAAGTGGGGGAAACCGTGGTGTCATCATTCGGCACTAATAAAAAATCTTGCGGTAAAAAGTATAAGGTGACACCCCAGGGCTTTCAATAATGCTTGGCTTGGGTACCTTGATCAGCTTCCTGAGATAGATTTTCCATCACGGAAGGTCACAGATGAAGTGTACAAACTCCCTACACAAATTGTTGATGCTAATCACAGTCATTGCGAGCCCGACATTAATGCAGAACCGACACAGTGCTTGCATTTTACTTTTCCTCGTAAATTCTGGCGATTTTAACAAGGAAAGCAGCTTCCCGCGCCGCTTGCATTTTCATTTCGACTCCTCGTTTAAAAAAATACCTAATGCATCTCACGCGATGCCGACTGGCTGACGATTGTTGACGTTTACATAATATACTGACGAGGAGTAAACCACCCGGACCACCTCTGTAGGTGATCGGTGGTGTACTCCTCGTAAAAATGAACTTCATACACAACCGTCGCGCCACATGAAACTGCATGGAATAAAAATCTGGAATTCCAACCTGAGACTCAGAACAGAGCTGCGTTATCCTAGGGCTCCTTTGCGGAAATGCTCGATTTTACGAGTTTGACGAGGACCGAAATGCTGGCAACTACAGGCGCGAAGGGACCAAAGTACTGTCGCGGTCCTCGTCAAAATGGCGCTGACACAAATGCGAGGCGTTAACATGCACGAACTGTGATGTACGTCATGTGCAACAATCATACAGTGCGCTATTAAGGGCTCAGGGATACCCAAAGTTTGGGGATTGTTTCCCTTTGGGGGGAGAATGCGAACAGCAATATGCTATCGACGAATTGCGTTTGATATAACTGAAATTTGTGAGAATGAAATTAATTGCAAAATATAACGTGTGTGCTTATTGCAATCATTTGGATTTAAGGGAGGAGATTTTGATGACATAAATGATGTGCAACAACAATAAATTATCTGTGCCGGGGCACTAGACTAATATACTCAGAAGTTGTTTTTGTTTGAACATGTTAAGGTACAATATTCTTTTTGCATTATATCACTGGAACAGGGCCAGATTAGTTAGGTGTCAACGTTCGTTACGATCTGAGTTCTGACGGCCGTACACTTCTCAAGTGCTCTACTTATTGCAACTCAGGCAACTCGGTCCACCGACCCAACTACCCGATGTCCTGTCACGATGCACCGTTCGGTTCTGACCCGATCATATCTCGATTAATTCCATTTCTGTTTCGATGCTACATCTTCGATTCTGATGTCTCGTTGACGAACTATCCCGGTGACAGTCATACAGTACTATCATATTGTCATATTGTCATGCCGTCATCGGGTCACATTGTCAACCCTCAGACATCTGATACTCATTTTCATCGTCTCTTCAATCTGAACCCGAATTCGACCGTAGTCCGTTGATCTGATCAAGTGTCACCATGACCGTCATACGGCACTGTCATACTATACTACTGTACTTTCATAGTGTCATATTGTCATAGTGTCATACTGTCATCCCTCGGACATCTGGTACTCGTTCTTACCGTAATCTCAAGCCCGACTTCACTGTCACCCTGTCAATTCCTGATTACCCTTGGTGACACACATCAACCTAGGTATACCGGCTTACGCTGTGCCTCCGGGCACAACTCTCCCCCCCTTAGGAGTGATCTACCTCCTGTAATTACTCCACTAAGGTACCCATCCAAGTTCCAGTTCGTAGGTTTCCTGGTTCCTTTTTCTTGCTGTCAGCCCCCGCTACCAGGGTATATTGAGGAAGACTTATTGCCCATCTGCACGCGTGCGGGGTTAGGGCAGTACAACGCGACAGAAGCGTGGATGGCGTTGAAAGTGTACTTGTCAATGGGAGAGGGAGCTGCCGCATATCGCTGGGCGGTATCGTAGTGCGTAGGGTTGACGCCCTCTGGGATTATCTATGAAGCAATTCTGGTCGCAGGAAGCCGAAAGATACGAGCTAACTGTTTGGTTTCTTTTCCTAGCCACGGTGTCGGCGCTCTCGGTGATGACCACAGTGGCGGCGCTCTCGGTGATGGCCACAGTGGCGGCGCTCTCCGTGGGCGTCATAACGTCGTTACCGGAATATCCAAGTACACTAGATATCAGAAAGTCCCGTACTCGTGTGGATAAACTGTGTAAGATAAATAAACCCTAAGCTAGATATACCCGACTACATAAGAGGCGTGTAGTGGGGGAGTATCCTTATTATATACACTTGTATCTCTTAAGTACCTTATGTATTTGCCAGGATTTCCCAGTATTTCGGAACGCCTCTTATGTAGTGAGTACCTACGGTTATCTACGGTAGAATTGCGTAAGTCGACACAGCGACTGGCTACAATCTATGCTATTACCGCCTTACCTACCACCCATGCCCGCCTTGCATTGCTCGCTCCCCAGCTCGCAACCATATATCAATGGATATATTGTTGTATGTGTTCCGATGTAAGGATATATTACTATAGTATTAATCCCCAATTTGGCACATTAGAATTTTCTGGAAATCTGCGACAACTCGCTCTTATGAGACCTAGAAATCTGTCAAGAATTTCTGGAATGTGCTTGGAATGTGCCAAGAATTTTCTCCAAATCTGCGACACCTCGCTCTTATGTGTCGTGTGTTCCGATGTGAGGATATATTACTATAGTATTAATCCCCAGTTTGGAACATTTGTACATTTCTGGAAATCTGCGACAAGTTATACGCGATGGGCAATGAATCACCGCGAAATCAAAAGGTGGCACATTAGGTCATATTATAGACTATATATAAGATAACGAGAATATGACCTATTTCCCCACCTTTTACCCGTGTTACCCGTGTTGCCCGTGTTGCCCGTGATGCCGATTTGTACCTTATGTGTTCCAAAGTAAGGATATAATACTCTAATATTAATCCTCGGTTTGGCACATCTGTACAAATGTTCCAATGTAAGGCCCCGTTTGGCACATCGGTGTTGCTTATCTTCGATTGTTTCGCTACTGCTGCATTTCTATGAATTTCACAATGAAGCTTGCTTTCATACCATCCTACTATATCTGCGTCACCTACCGGCATCCTTCCCTTTCTTTTCTTCGAGTACTTTAATGGCGACCCAGATATTCAACGCAGATTGTTTTGACATCTTGCCGAACATTGATAATCATTCAATTGACTTAGCTATCTTAGATTTACCTTACAACCAAACTGCGTGCAAGTTCGATAAGCAGATTATTGATTTAGATAAATTATGGAAACAATTGAAACGTATCGGCAAACCCCGAACGGCATATGTGTTCTTTTGTACGACTCGGTTCGGACATAAGTTAATATCCAGCAATGAGAACATGTTTAGATATGATATCGTGTGGCAGAAAACGGTCAGTTCTGGATTTTATCATTGCAATCAGATGCCACTACGCAGTCACGAGATGTTGTATGTATTCTATGATAAGTTACCTACTTATAATCCACAAATGACTGACGGTAAACCGTACACACGTGTCCCGGGCAGACGCACTGAGCTGTACACTGGAAACAGTCCGAGAATTAACACAATATCGGACGGGAAACGATTTCCGAAATCAGTGATAACTATTGCGAACGGTAATCACAAAAGCAAACACCCGACGGCGAAGCCCTACTGTATATTAGAATGGATTGTGAAAACTTATTCAAACACTAGTGATGTTATATTAGACCCATTCATGGGCATCGGTACGGTCGGTAAGGTATGCAATAATAATAATCGCAGATTTATTGGAATTGAATTAGATAATGTATATTATGCCGAAGCAACCGACATATTATCAAATACGCAGAAGTGAAAAGAAGGTAACTATATCATAACTTCTTCATTTGTTATGTTATCAAATAGCAATACATAGTTGAATGAAAAGTTATGAATATTATTGACAGCCAGATATGTGCGTTTTGTGAAGTCTAACCCTATATGATACCGTATCTAACCTATATGCTACGAAAACACTGTGCAATACTATCACATAAACACAAGGACTATTGTCAAGCAAAAATATTCACACATCCGGGAATTTCAAATTTATTTGCAAGCTTCAGGCAGCAGTCAAATAGTGCGAATTCAGGGTTTGCAACTCGGATTACCCTCGAGCTACTTGATAAGTGCCTAAACAAACTATGGCACATAAACACACAAGCATATATTACTTTTACATACTGAAGAGAGGCAGCTATGTGCTGCTAAGTGTGTTGTGCATAAAACAGGCTGCTTACTGGTGGTCACCGATGGTCGCCCCAATTACTGTGCAAGCTCGGATTAGAAATGCGAAACAATGAAGCTACACAACCTACTTTGCTGCCTTGGCCTTAGAGCGGGTAGTTGGGGACTTCTTCTCGCCGTAGTATGCAATACCTATCAACTTCTCCTTCTCCTTCTGGGTACGCTGTTTCGGCTCCGGCTCTGTTTTCGCCGTCGATGCGACATGCGGGACTTCTTCCGCACGCACCGGGCTCGTGACGGGCCGCCCCTCATAGCCCTCGTAACCGTCCGAATTGTATTCGTACTCCTCGGGGTCACCTGAGCGTGGCGACTCCTGGGAGCCCACTTCCTCACCTTCACCCTCGCCCGCTTCACCATCCGGATCATCAGCAGCGTCACCGCCAGCCTCAAATGCGTGCTCGGAGTCGTCGTCTTCAGCGTCTTCGTCTTCACCTTCGTCATCCGACGAGGAGGCGGTCTCGTAGGAGTCCAACTCGGTTTGCAAGTTCTTCACGTTCTCCTCCAGTGCCAGAATCCGCTCGGACTTCTCCTCGTCGGCTGCCTTGAGCTGCTCGTTCTGGACGGTGATATCGCCCAACTCGGACTTCAATGCGTCCCGCTCCTTCGTCAACTTGACGTTGGCACTCTTCTGAACGGTGCAGGCCTTCTCCCACTTCGCTGTCTTCGTTTCAGAAACCTTCACCGCCTTCTCGAGCTCGGCAATCCGCTGCAGCTGAACGGCGGACTGGTCGCGGAGTGCCTCCACCTCTGCCGACGAATTACCCGCGGCGTTGTCAAACTTCACACCAGCAAGTTTCTCGCCGACCTCTTCCACGTCCTCCGCGTTTCCTTTCAATAAAAGGGGCTGATACTGGGGGACGGTTGAGGAGGAGGACTGGTTGAGGGTCAAGTAGAGGGTCTCGTCAACCTTGATGCGTTCAGCAGCGGCTTTCTTCTCCGCCTCGTCAGCCAGCTTTACAATCCGCAGCGTTTCCTCTCGGGACTTCTTCGCACTGTCGTGGGCCTTGCTCTTCTTCTTGTTGATAATATCGGCCTTCCTCCTCTGCACAAAACCATCATAGGTGATAGACGCCAACGTGACGGTAAGGTCTTTGTAGACCTTCGTGTCATCCGAGTCGTAAAACTCTTGGTACACCGGCTGAGCGTGCTCCGGGCACATAACGGGCATAGTCTTCTTGTAGTGTGCATATGAGCAGAAGGGCTGACCCGAACAACCAGCTTTTCCTTCACACTGTCTCAACTCGTCCGATCCGGGGATAGCACTCCAGTGGCAACAGAACGCATCTCCGCTTGGAGCGTTCCGTACACGGTGCGGCGGACCGAAGTCCCTGGTGTAGTGCCAACGTTGATTCGTTCCAGGTTTAACAACAAAACAAAATTTTCCAAAATGTTCAGTTCTTTTAGAAGCCATACTGCTCAGTGATATTGCTAAGTTTTACAGTAGTGTAAACAGACGCAGCAACGAAAGTGAATCGTCGAGAAGAAATTTCTAAGTATTTTCGTAATCCCCGAACGGTCGTGCAATCGGTCCGGCAATCGGTCCGGCAATCGGTCCGGCAATCGGTCCGGCAATCGGTCCGGCAAATGACACAGTTACTGTACGTACTGTCATACGATTTCAGACTCTGGAAAAAAGGTAGAGAAATTTCGCTATCTGCAGACTGCAGTTTTTGACGTTTTAAGGCTCTGTTTTCGCCCATTTTTTGGCAGTATTTTTCGCGGGTGATGCTAGGAACTGTTCCAAAGCAGGGTTTAATACTATAGTAATATAATCTCACTTTAGAACACTATATCGGTCATTTTGGGGCAAAAAACGTCGGGCGAGCTTTTGCGATTTTCTACATTTTTTTGCGATTTTCTACCTTTTAAGGTTTGATGATGTTCCAAATTAGGGTTTAATACTATAGTAATATAATCTCACTTAGGAACACTATATCGGTCATTTTGGGGCCAAAAACGTCGGGCTCAACTTTTTGCGATTTTCGATATTTTGACCATTTTTATTTTTTGCGATTTTTGACCTCGGAGCCTTTGTTCCAAACTGGGGATTAATATTAGAGTATTATATCCTTACTTTAGAACATGAATAAACAACTTAAAGCTTATAATGCATGTATATATCAATATGGCCCGTAGCGAAGCCTTGAAGATTGCTCAAAAACGGTATAGAGAGACACAATTCATGTTGAACGGACAAGAGAGGTTACAAGGAAGTGTTCGAGGACGTTTTACGCCCTTCATAAAGATGAGTTAAACGCCAAGAGACGAGAAAAGTATAGGCTGAGGAGGGATTCAGAAAAAATCTCAGGTGCATAGATTTTTTTCATTTCGTCCAAGTCTATAAACTACTTAAAGAAAAGAGTTGTACATGTATATAAGAAACCATGGCTATGCAATGCAATCCTTCTTATGATGACACTCTCGTTCTCCAAACTCGAAAAATCGGATGCTTTGTCTTTCCCACCATTTTGCCTCTCGAGCCCTGAGTTGTTTGTTGCTTTACCACTTATTCGTTTGCTATGGGGTGCGCATGCGGCCGGCCTGGAACGACACTTGGCGGGAATGTGGCGATGCGGCTATGCCAGAAGTTGTTTTTGCTGCTCAATGCTGTTCTTGGAATGACCGCCGGTCTTCTGGTTTAATTATATTTTTGTGGTGCGTTTTTGCTTCGGTTTTCGTCTCAACGATACTCACGCAGTGTTCAAATTTATTTTTTGAGGCCTACTGTCGGGCAGCGCAGGTGTTTGGTCTTCTGTCGCGCAGACTTTCTGATAACAAAACTTACGTAACACATTTTGCACAAGGCCATTGCTTCTTTTTGTTTCCTTTCGATTTCGGGTCATCCTTTCAAACAAGTTTTCCTCGCATGTCGCTTTGACTTTTGAGGGGGCAAAGTCTGGACAGCTGATAAGCTGTGCCAGGGGCAATAGAGATACGTCTCTGACCCCCCCTGGTTGTGCCAGCTTGACTGAAACTCCTAACACCCATGTTTATTGACGTACTTTCTGCGCAGGCGTGCATAAAAAACGTGAGGCCCCGAGCCGTTTGTAGTTATCTACAGTGCAGATGACCGTGCCGAAATTACTGTGAGGGAGCTCACGGGGGTACTGCGACAACTCGCACCTTTCCTTGTGGCACATAGACGCTCGTGGTTGACGTTTCCCTTTTTCGGATCACCCGTCATTTCTAATTACAGATCGCTTTGACTTTGGCTCGGACTACGGATCCTACTATTGTTGGGGGTGAAGTCTGGACAGCTCATGAGCTGCGTCATTGCTGAGGTTAGAGATACTTCTATAGTTTCCTTGACTTTGCCAGCTTGGGTGAAACTCCCAACACCCCCGTTTTACTGACGCAGTTTCTGCGCAGGTGTGTGGCAAAGACTTGACGCCGTGAGAAACTTCAGTCATGTGCAGTGATGCAGATGACCGTGGATAAATTTCCGTGAAGGAACTTACGGAGCGACTGCTGCGACAACTCGCAATTTTCCTTGTGACACGTAGACGCTCGTGGTTGGCGTTTCCCTTTTTCGGATCACCCGTATTTTTTTATATCACAGATCGCTTTGACTTCGGCTCAAACCACCGCTCCTACTATTGTTGAGGGTGAAGTCTGGACAGCTCATGAGCTGTGTCATTGAGGTTAGAGATATTTCTCTAGTTTCCTTGACTTTGCCAGCTTGGGTGAAACTCCCAACACCCCCGTATTACTGACGCGGCTTCCGCGTAGGCCTGTGCCAGGGTTTCCCTCCAAGATTTCTTGCAAGACGAGCGTTGTGGGTGCAGATCACGCGTGGCGGGAGAACTTGTCGCGAAAGACAACGAAGACCAACTGTGAAAAATGCGGAGATTTTATAGATTTGTGTTGCGAGATAGCTTTAGATAGATTAATAGAGATAAATAGTTTGTCTACTAGTTGAAATAACATTCCCTTACTAGTCAAAATAACATAAAATACTTGGCAACTCATATTTTAATAGTGATATACGTAGTGGCTATTTCCTTAATAGGTATATACTAAAAAACTACTAGCCCACCGCATACAACCCATGCCCATGGCAGAGAGTGTTGCGTTTCTGTTTATTTGACACGCTCTCCCTTCTTAGGTTGTCTGGTTACAAGGTTTGTCATAGCAATGTTGACCACGTTGCTATTTGTTGCCTTTATAACTAGTTTGAAAGCCTCCTTCAATTCCCTTGAAATTACCACCCTTCTTGCCATATGATGCCAAAAAAACAACAGTCCAACAAGGATGCACACGCACGCGCACTGGATATCGGCATGGATAACAACATGACCCGTAAGCATGAATCGTACACAACATGCAGGTCACGCATACCCGCACCTTACATACCTATGCAAAGACTGCTTTCCGGCTTGTTGCTGCTGCCTATTTTGTTCACCATTTTAAATTTGAGTCCGAGTCCGCTAAGCGTATACGTACGTGGTTTATGTGCATCTCTACTGTACGATAAGCTGATTCGACGGTTCCAGATACATCACATTATGCTGCCGAGCGACTCGTTATGTGGACCCAATAATTTCAACTGCCACAGCTTGAACCCACATATTGTAAAATAAGCCACAAGACGAGCCAGTAATGCAAACCAGATTCCCAATAATCCCCAACCAAGCACCCCATTGGCAAACAGCATGCTCATCTGCACGGTCAACGTGACGCAAACAGTGGCCACGATGAAGCTAAAATTCTTGCGCGCCAGCAGTGTTCCATCCTGAGAGTTGCCGGGCACAACCCAAATAAGAGTCTTTAAGAACTGCTGTGCGTCACTTATCGCACTGCATCTCAGCGACAAATGACCCTCTGACCTGAACCTGAATATGCTGATCTACGAATATAGAGCGAGCCAATCATCAGACTGGAGACGAGCCTCGTACAGTCCTAGCGCAAATAACCACGCTCTCAATGTGTCAGCTTCGCAGCCCCCCCTCCCCCTGTGTGAAGCGAAACCTGAGTTGAGGTATTTCAAACTTGAGAAATGAGAAAATAAAGTATTTTCAAATCATTCCCGACGGGAATTCCCGGTCTTTGTGTTCTATGTGTTCTATATAGAATTCCCGTTCCCGCCGTTCCCGGTACCCTCCCCTCCCCCTTCACAATGACGAAGAATTGGACACCACACAGATAGGAATGAACAAACTGTAGTTCCATGATACACCGGCCTGCTCCTGGATGGTGCATCATTCTCCGGGAAGCATTCAGATTGAATGACAGCACACTCGCAGTTTGCAGCAGTCTTTGGCAAAACACAGTTTTCCCATGAAACGCTTCCGATGACCTGGACGTGCAAGAGGACAACTCCCCGGTCTACCTGATGTCACGATGTCCAAGGCAGGACACTGCTTACCATAGCGATGTTACAGCATGCTGTGAAGAGGCCGAGCAGTAACAACGCGGCAACTCGGCAAAGCTCTGCGATCACCAGCTGATCTGATGTGAAGAGCCACGGCGTGACCACCATCATGCTCGCCCCGAGGATGCCTGCGCCCATCCCCACAGTTGCCAGTCACATCATGGCAGCCCCGTGCCACTAATCCAATGGCCCGGTCAATACATCGCACCAGACGCAACACTTCGCCAACTTGGCGGCATTCTGCATCGCGAGTCATATCAGCCAGTCACTGTGTACTCGTCCCACCCAATTGCCACTCAGAAGGTGGAAGAAAGTTATGACGGCAAACGCGAAGGTGAGCGCCAAACTTTCGACTTCTCGTGACCGTCACGAAGCGAAAGTCACAGGCAGACCTGCGGGTAAGGACGAGGTTGGGCACGGCAGCGGAAAGGGTGGTAGGGGATCTGGGACTGGGCGTGGAGCCCAATCCGAAACCTGACTTTTCAAAGCAGGAAAGTCTTGGGGGAGAGGAGGGCCAGCGAAAAGAGCCTACCCTTCAGGGAAGGGTGCGGAGCAGAAGGGGGGCTTGGCGCGCAGCTGGCGCGAGCGGCGAGGTGATGCAGGGGCTCAGAAGAGACGTAAGAATGAGGTGGGTTGACAGGGCGCCAATGCTTTTTCTACTACGGGTGTCCCTGGCGGGCGTCACCCCAGCACAGGTGGAGTGGATGTGAGCCAACCCGACCGTTGTCTCAAGACAGGGTCATGGGTAGGCCTGAGGAGGCGCCAACACGTCTCTTGAGTGTTCGTGGTGCCGAAGCCGGGGATGGAAACGGTAATGGAACAGAAGTTGGTAGCGGATTCCGTTGGCTCAACTCCCACTGCGTGAAGTCGAGATGCAAAATGAGAACGCTGAAGAAATTACGGAGTTTGCCCAAGCCGAACGGTTTGCGCTTCAGCTTCGACCTCCGAGACGGGTACCGTATACCGTAAATATGACCTCCACTTCCAAGAGTACATATGCACCTCGATGTGCTGGGGGAGCTATTCCAGCGCGGTGCCCTACCCTTTGGGTGGAATGAATATTCGCCCGGAATATTCGTTGAGGTAGTTAGGGTGCTCGTGCCTACGCTCACCCTAGTCCGCAGCGCATTGGTGGGAGGTGGACACAAGCTTCGGGGTGGCCGCAAGGAACGCGGGCTTTGGGCAGCTCGCAGGCAAAAAGCTGGAGAATGCGCGGAACGCATCAGTAAGGCGTATGTGGACGGCTTTCCTGTGCTGGCGTCCACCGGCAAGGTGGAGGCGGTCAGAGCGCGAGAGCTGGCGCGCCGAGCCTTGGCAAGACTCGGCATTGGGCGGAACGAGAAGAAGGGGCGATGGGAACCCGTGCAGCTCGTGCAGCACCTCCGGCTCGAGGTGGACAGGTCCATGCCACTCCGGCGAGACCGTCGAAGATTCTCCACTAGGCCGAGGCGCGCCACAGCGAGGCGCCACGGCATCGGCGCTGGTTACCGGCCAGGAGGCTGGCGGGCTCCGCAGGGCTCTGCCAATCAGTGCACCTGGTGGTACCCCTGACGAGACTGTATCTGAGAGAGATACATTTTGTGATCTCAACAACACGAGGCTGCGGGGCGAAGGTGAAGCTCACGCGGCTAGCGCGGGCGGACGTGGAGCGGTGGCTCCGGCTGCCAGCTCAGAGCCGGTGGGACGGTCGCCGAGGTTGGTGGAGCCGCGCGAGGGGCCAGGTGCACAGCGATTCCTTCCATTTCGCGCGGGGAGGGGCGCTGGGCCTGAAGCATACAGTGTGCGGACTCTGGCCGGACGAGCAACGGCACCTGCACATCACACTTGGAGTTGGAAGCGGCGCACAAGACAGTGCGCTTCTTCCTGTGAGAGCTCACCGGCAAGGTGGTCTGTCTGTACTGCGAAAACCAGGCGGTAGTGGCGATGCTGAGTCGCTTCACCTCAAGGAACCTAGAGCTAGTGCATCGCATGCTCCGTCTGTGGGTGCTTCTGGAATTGAACGGCATCGGGCTCCAGGCGAGGTGCAGCAGAAGCAAAGCAGGCGAGTGGGCTGGTCAAATTTCCTGGGACAAGGGATTGGACAACTGGCGCTTGAACCGCAGGTGGTTCGTGTAAATAATTGAGAAATTTATTTCTAAATTTTTTGGGAAGTACAGGGGAGGAATTTCTGGCTCACAAAAAATGAGCACGAGGGTCTGTGAATTTTGTGTGGGGTTTCCGCATAGAGGAATCCGCCAGTTCGACTTTCCTGTTTTCTGATTGGTTGCAGTGCCACAGTGAGACCGTGACAGTAGACAAGTTACAGTCGGAGACACTTGTCTGTCTTTTCATTGGTCACTGCGTCATAGCGGAGCTAGGACACAGATGCTCGGAGTTGAGCAAGGTGAGACGGGTGCTCTTAAACAGCCGTGTCGCTTGGCATGGCCCCTGAATGTGAAAGGACTGTCGGAGTTTTTGAAATAAGGGTGCTTCGGACACCGGCATCCAGGGCGCGCGCTTCGGACGATGGCATCCAGGGCGCGCGCTTCGGACGCCGGCATCCGGCATCCAGGGCGCGCGCTTTGGACGCCGGCAGCCGGCATCCGGCATCCAGGGCACGCGCTTCGGACACCGGCAGCCGGCATCCAGGGCGCGCGCTTCGGACAGAGATGGCTTAAAGCCGGCCGAAGTTCGCTATCCGGAGGAAACCCGAGGGCAGGGAGTCAAGAGGGATTAAGAAGAGGGTTCCAAATCGAGATCACCTGTGGCACCCCCGAGGGTGCATGCTACTCCAAACAGAGAATTGACGGCCTTGCGGGCCTGGCACCGCCTCCGTTCAGCACGGTCAACACGAGCTGCCACCACAGGGGCATTTCGCGGGCAGTCCCTCCACCATGCTGCATCGTGGAAGGCGGGCATGCGCAAAGAAATATCGGCAGACACACTTCGACGTGAAAGCTTGGGCGAGCCTGAAGGATGGCGCGGTGCACCTTACACAGCGTCGGATATGGCGCGGTGCAGGGTACGCAGCGTTAGATACGGCACGGTGCAGCTGACGCAGCGTCAAATCTGGCGCGACGCAGCTGACGCAGCGTCGGATCTGGCGCAATGCAGCTCACGCAGCGTCGGATCTGGCGCAATGCAGCTCACGCAGCGTCGGATCTGGCGCGATGCAGCTCACGCAGCGTCGGATCTGGCGCAATGCGGATTACACTGTGTCAGGTAGGGTGCAGGGTAGCTTACGCAGCATTAGATCTCAGTGGTGGAGAGACCCAAGAGGCAGCCAAGCAGGTGAGGACTGGGTGAGCACGGACCTTGGGGACGCTGCGCATCGGGCCGTGCATCAGACCCGGCAGCATGGTCTGGGCAGTCTGCGACAGGCATTCGCCAAACACTGCGAAGAAGCTGAAGAGCGAGAATGCGATTTGGTGAGCCCCCAGCGCTGCAGTGCCTGCTCCTCCCAACCGCCAGGGGCGGGCCTCCGAATTCAGGGGCTTATGCACGGGGGCAACCTTTGCAGATTGAGGTCTGAGGAACGCGGAGTGCGCTTCGCTCAAGGGCGTGTTCACTGGATCGAGTGTTGCAAAGCTGGGAGGCTGGATGTCGACTCCCTCGGGCCGGCAAGGCGTGCATCTTGGAGAGCGCCATGGGCACCAGCGGTGCAACGCCACAGGCAGGGGGCGCTTCATCGCCCGCGAGTGGAAGCCGAAACGCCGGCTTAAGGCCCCGCACGCTGAGAACAATATATCACAGGATGGAGGAGGGGGGCTGACCTAGGCTGACTGAGAACGCGCTCATGGATGCGAAGCCCACCACACGCGTCAACACCACGAACGATAGCGGCCCGACGTATGCTCCCATGGGCCCCAGCTCAGCCATTGAGGGGGGCCGCACAAGCTTCCGCAGGGGCGGCAGCAGGCCCTTCCACCGAAGCATCCAGATCTGCAGGACCTGCAGGCGGCCCTCGGGTGCCTCGGGCTTAGCACCACATGCTGCCTACCCGCCCCCCCTTCCGGAAGAATCCCATAGAAAAAGAAAGAAGGCTGCCTCCTACTACCTGACGTGCATGATACACGAATCCGCAGATACACGCAACGCAGATCTCCTAGCGCAGTGTGGCCATGCGGGACGGCACCGCACACGGCGTTCTGGAAATTGGCATACAAGCGCAATACAGGCGCGGGCATGCAACATCTGCAGCAACAGTCGAGCTGGAGTCACGCGCCCGCCAAGCTGCAGTGCGCCCGAGGTTGAGGCCGCGCGGCACCTGGAAGGCCCACAGCGAGAAGGTGGTGGCCCACGCCGCGCCCGCGATGCCGAGCCCCAGGCAATGGCAGAGCGCGAAGTCGCCTGCGAGATTCAGGAGCGCGCTGCTCACGCCCAAGCCCCCCCCCCCGGAGCAAGGTTCCTACGGACTTCAATGCGCCATGCGGCAATCGAATCGCACGACAGAAATGAAGACTAGCAGCAAGGCAAAACATAAGACCAGACTAAAAAGAAGTGAAGGAAAGGGAGTCATGGGGACTATAAACCCCACGCCCCGCATCAAGGTGCCTCCTTTTCTTCTTCTTCTTCTTCTTAGAAGTGAAGGCTAAGCACTGTGGAGGGTAGGGGGAGGGTGGGATGGGGGGATGGAGGGGGGAGCGAGGTGCCTGAAGACGGTGATGCGCAGCGGACTGATCGCATCTTTCACGCCGATTGCTGCGGCATTGCACACCATGGCTACCAGCTGCAGGGGGAGGGCGAGGCACCGCACCCTGCGCTCCATGCACCCTCGCCCCCTCCTAAAGCCTTGGAGCTGAGGCTCCTGAAGATCCTCCGGCAGGCGCCTGCCCGATGCCCGGGAGGCAAACGGAAATCCCTAATCCATTTGGTTTACCCTTTTGCACATACAGCCCCCGACTTCGCACATGCAGCCTGACCCATAGTGCCCCCTCCCTTTTGCACATACAGCCCCCGACTTCGCATGCAGCCTGACCCATAGTGCCCCTCCCCCTTTTGCACATACAGCCCCCGACTTCGCACATGCAGCCTGACCCATATTGCCCCCTCCCCCTTTTTTGCACAAACAGCCCCCGACTTCGCACATGCAGCCTGACCCATAGTGCCCCTCCCCCCGTTCTTTGCACATACAGCCCCGACTTCAAACATGCAGCCTGACCCATAGTGCCCCTCCCCTTTTGCACATACAGCCCCGACTTCGCACATGTAGCCTGACCCAGATTCCTCCCCTTTTGCTCAATCATACAGCCCCGACGTCGCACATGTAGCCTGACCCATAGTGCCCCTCCCTTTTGCACATACAGCCCCCGACTTCGCACATGTAGCCTGAACCATAGTGCCCCTCCCCCCCTTTTGCACATACAGCCCCACACATCGCACATGTAGCCTTCCTTCTGGTTCATGTAGCCCCAACCTTCACATATGAACCTCCCCCCCAGCCTGGGACATATAAAACCCTCTATATAGCCTCCAACCTGGCACATATAGTCCCCCCCTGTAGCACTGCTAGCCGTGCCACTGGCAGAATGTAGCCGCCCACTGCCCACATGCAGCCCCAAGACTGCAACATGGGGATCTTTGCGCCAAGTACATATCGACCCTACCTTTCACATTTAGCCCCCCTACTTGGCACAGGCCCTCCTCTACTGGCGTATATAGAACCTCACCCAGGATATGCAGACCCCAACTTGCAGCCCTAGTACATGTAACCCCACATGGCATGTGTAGGCCCCCTTTACCTGACGTATGTAGCCGCCGCATCCGCCACTGCGCCAGTGACCCCGAAAGCTGAGAGGATCGGAAGAGTGAAGCCCTGCCTCAAGTTCGGCAAGAAGTGTTAGGCATTTCATAGCAAGTGATTCAACTCCAGTGCAGACCAAATGATAGATACTACAATTGGAAACCATTTTTATATGACCCGCTCTGCATCGTCGCTCTGCATCGTCGCTCTGCGGCTTGTCCTTGTGCGGCACACTCTTCTCAACAATCAGGCGCACAGCCTCGTGTTTGCCTCAGTCGCAATAGCATGTGAAATCGCATGATCCCTCAGGCCGCCACGTATTGGAGGCAGTGCATCATCGCTTGCACGCTGTGGTATCTGGCATTCATATTCTCTTTCAGAACATCGCGTCTGACCAGCATGGCATTTTCCTCGGCTAAAACTTTCTTCACTGTATCATTTTGGGCCTTTAAAGTCGCAACGTTTTGAAAGCCCGCGGTGTGGCTAGATATTGTAAGGCCGCGATGCTTTCCACGTCTGACTTGGGACTACAGCTTCAGAACGCTGTGCACCAGGTCATCACGTCATCCACCTTCAACAGATATCTCAAGTATTCAGCTCATCGACAGGGAACGTCGCGGGTTCTAGATCAACCGTTCACACTGCATTTGACTAGATATGACTCATCCCTGCGACCTAGATATGCATATCAGGAGCTCACACTGCGGCTCGAGCCGAGCCGCCAGGGAAAGGACACTAGGGCTGCGCTTTGAGGAGGACTTGAACCTACCGTCAGCAAACCGGTTAATAAAACCCCAAAAACCGCCGCAACGAAGAGACACACACGCACTCCCTGCCCACGAACCATCGATCCCCTCCTTGTCAGCTGCCACTATTACGCAGATCGGCGTAAATACCTGTATGATACTAGCACGTCTATAATCATGCCTCTCATACTCATACTCTCTCTTCATAAATCTATCAGGTCCGCCTGATGAACCTAGCAACAAATCCCAGGCGCGCAAAACTTTGTGCATCTCTGGCAAGTCCGAGGATATTCCAGGTGAGCGTTGTCAATGATCTCGAGACAATATGCGCAAATGATTCGTCACAGAAGAGAACGTAAGGTCGGCAGTGAGGGGTCACCTCTACCACGTCCTTTTGACTGTCTCTGGAAATAGCGGTGGCAACCAAGCCGGTGGTGGCCGTCCCTAGGAACGTAAATAAGAACAGCGTCAAATCGCACTGCATTTCCCGCACGCACAGAACCCGCGAATTCGATCAGTGACCTCGTTTGCAAGAGACCGCAAGAGGTTTGGCACGATCATCTGGTGACGTGCACGTGCTCCACCACAAGCTTATCACTGTTGAACTTCGAAACGCGTTTGCAATCATTTCCCTTCCCAAACAGTGCTTTCACCTGTTTGCGCGTACTACATCTGTCGGCAGGAGCAAGAGCGAGGGCGGGCGCGAGCTCCGAGGACAAATCTAAAGTCAGCCCGTGAAACTGACCGCAGATGCTATCATCGCATGGTATACCTCAACAGCTCATTCATGCGTCAAATTCGAAGAATCCAAGATTGAAAATTGAACTGCTCGAGGGCCTTGCAAACGGCATCTCCAAAACAGGTGTATTTTTCTATGATGTAAAATTCTAGGTGACCGGTCATAAGGGGAAGCATTACCATTGTAGTGGCCGGGCTCAGCGCGGCGAGTTCACTAGAGGAAGTAGCCCCCACGAAGGCAGTGTCTACAAGCGACATCAGCGGTGAGCATATGTAGATGCCGAGTACCGGGAGCGCGAACCGAAGCATCGACACTAAAGTGTAGGATTGCGAGTTATGAGGCTCGATCGAAGCCGTAAGTGAAGCCGCGAATGATCTCTTGTTGCTAGCCTTTTCATTTCGAATACGCCCCCCTTGCTTGTGCAAGTCGTCCCTAAAAGCTGCACTAGTAACGAACTCGCCGTGAAAGGCGATCTTGTGGAACGATGCGTAGCAGTTCTTCTGCGAGGCAGCCGACACAGGAGTCAGGCAGAGAAGCTCCAGCCACGAGCCGAAAATCAGAACGCCTTTTCTGCTCAATAGAGTTACAGGGTCTTGATAAAGGATGGCTCACTTTGGTTGGCGCGCCGATCGGGACTCGTTTTAGCGGCATGTCGAGTAACTTGCTTGCGCGGAAGATTCTGGGCGAAAGGTTCGCGTCATGATTCAACGGCCGAGTCATATTGCGAGACGCGTAGGCGTTCTGGTGCAGCCACATTTATATGGTCGCGGCGAGATGTCACTTAAGTGTAAGCTCACCCGTGTAGCAAACGAATAGAGAATCGCAGGCGCATGTGCGTGGACCTGGACCTAGCAGAATCTATTAATCGCGCTTTGGTTTTCTAGACGACTCTAACTGCTTGTGGGTATGCAATTGAGGGACGAACACAATTTTCAAGAAATCGTCTACTTCATATGATATATGGTTTGAAGTCTTTTTATGATATTGCCCTCGCGTTTGCCTTCGCTGGGCCTCCTTACTGGTCTCAGGCTTGCGGTCTGGGCATCGCCTACTGCACTAAGCTGACGCGGCGGCATGAACTCATCTCTGTACAATCTGATGCCACCAACTGTACTCGGTCACACGTCACACCCACGTCACACGTGTTTCAACTTGAGATGCCATCGAGCGTTTCACATCCGCTATGACGTCGATATTTGCCGTTATTCGTGGTTATCCTTCTTCCGTTGCGTGTCGAACTGTCGATGTCGCTGTCGTGCAGACTCGAGACTGATGACGATCGGATGCGATGTCGCATGTCGGGATGTCGGATGTCGGAAAAAGATGCGAAAAAATACAGCTCAAACAGCTGAACAGCAAGTTTCGGAATTCACGCCAAAAAAACTTCTCGAGCTCTCGTCTGAGACTGGTGCACATTATAGTTTCTGGTCCTGAATTGTGTCACTCGACTATAAATTTGTTAGGAATTCCTACGAAATATTGCCATACGATAGGCATTGCATCGGACAACACAACATTTCTGAGCGAGTTGGAAGCTGATAGCCAACCTATTTGCCATCAAATAATAGAAACCCCCTGTAATAGCAGCAGGGTACTGAAGGCGTTTGTATCCTGTAAGAACAGACGATCCCATAATGCTAAGTGCGTTCTCAGGCGGAGCTTTATGTAACCCATTGCGAGTCCCAGCTTTCTTTCCCAGCTGCTCGCGCTTGCCACGGTGGAATGTCCACGTTGCCCCAAGTTTATCCCCCGTTCCCGGAAGACACTTCTTGACAAGCTGCGCCCATACATCAACCCAGCCGAGAACTAGCTCCAAGTTTGAAGAAACTAACAAGGCCGGGCGTGCTCATCGCTTACCCATAGTTCACCATCCGGTATGATTTTCTTGCATCGCTTCGAATTTGCCTGTCGGTGCTTCTTATATGTACTGACAACGCACGCTTCCCTTCAGGACTACAGCGCGCCTTGCCTTCCGGAAGGGCAAGTCCCCACAACGCGCTGAGCCCATCTCGCTTGTACTCCTCCACTCGAGTAGCTCTTGATTCAATTAATCGCAATTTTTCTTTGCGCCGGGGCTTCTGAGCGTATGCTTGCAAACGCGTTTGCAAGTTATGCTGCTCGACACAAGCTTGGTTGTAACAGTTCGCTGTCTGGATGGCAATGAAGAATGTAATTCAAGAAATAGCCGAATATTAATTTCCTATTATACATAAAGAGTGTCTGTATATGGTATCATATGCGTGCGTGCACCGGTGGTCACAGATTTCAAGGCATAACAAGGGTGAACTAGATCGATTGCCCTGACCACCGTTGAGTGTGCTTTCAGACACCGGTTTCCGATGTCCGTGTTTCAACAAATCCACAACGAACTGCTGCGGACAGAAGTGGTCCATCCGATGCAGGTGAAATCATTCTCCACGCTTCAACGCCCTGCACCGTGACAACGCGTTGCCCCATTCGCGTGCTTCTTGTCCCTGCGCTCGTGTCACAGGCTCTCGTGTCGAGCAGGTGCACACTCCCGCCGCGTTCCCCGACAAGCGGCTGCTCGAGCTCGTACACTGCCCGGACTACGTCGAGGCTTTCCGCCAGGTAGGCACGGGGCATTGCAAGGCCTTGGAGCAATACCTTCACCTTTGCATAAACTCTACGCCTCCTTTGAAGGTACTACGCCCAGATCGGGTAGACATGCCATGGTCTCCGAAGCGTTTGGCAACTAGATGTGTGGGACACGGGATTTTCCCCGCGTACAGCTATGTGCCGCCATGTGTGACGCTGTTCACATTGGTACATGTGGAAACTCGTAACCTATAAAAGGTTGCTGACTGGTCCTGCAGGGTACGCTAGATGCTTCTGTGCAGCGACGTATAGGCCTTCCATGGAGTGAGGTGAGCCGAATGCTACTCGCGCTTGCCGACCCTCTGGAGCTTGGGTTCGTACCTTGGTGCACATGCTGCGAGCAAAAGCTGCATCCATTTTGACCAATGCGGGCGAGGATCGCTCTGTTGGCTGGCTTTACTTGCTTGCAAGCGTTTGGTGCGAGCTGATATCGGGTACAGGCGGTTGTCATGGTTGCCGGATGGCTGTCAGAGTCGCTAAGCGTTTGTGTTGACGCCCTCGTGGCGACTTTCCTTTGTTCCTAGCTCGTAGTTCGTCGCTGCAATGCAGCGCATCCGCTCACTTGCTTGGGCGACGGGTGACATATGACGGAAGGAAGGCGCTGGTAAGACGCACCCTTGCTGAGGTGGCTGGGACGTTGCTCACGGCCGAGCTAGCACTGCAGCACGGCCTTGCCTGCAACACTGCAGGAGGTGCACACCCGACCAATACGAGTTTCCCATTCTTTTGCTGCCTCACAAAAGTAGCGAACATAGGCACTGAACTTTTCTGTGCTGAACGCACTTGTTGTAATAATTAGTTGATGGCGTTCACGGCCAGTATAAGGAGCTTTGAGGCGAAAGGTTGAACCGTGTGCGTAGGATGAAAGAAGCTCGCGAAGGTGATGGTTGCAGCGGAAGGGTGCACGTGAGGCTTTTCCGCAAGATAGTTGCAACGCCACGGCAGTAGGATCTTTTTTGTCTCGTGGTTGTAGTATGGCTATGCCATTTACGATATCATGTGAATTAAACGATATTGAGGTGGCAGGATGGATGTGGCGTTTGCGGTGGAAGCAGCAATATGGTCTTGGGGCAATAGGAGGGGTATGGCATTTGTGGTGGAAAGAGGAATATGTCGGTGGGACACTAGACAGGATGCGTCAACCGTGGTGGAAGGAGGCATACGATACTGGGGCAGTTGGAAGAACGTGGCGTTGGGGCAGTAGGAGAGTTATGGTGTTTGCAAAGGCAGGTGGAATATGTCGTTGGGGCAGAAGGAGGGGTTTGCTTGTCGTAGATACGTGGAAGGAGCCATATGATGCAAAGGGAGTAGGGGGGAATTTACATAGTGGGGGTATGCCATTTGCGGTGGAAAGAGGCATACGACATAGTGGGGCAACTAGCGTGATGAAAGCGTGCAGCAGCTCGTGCGATAGGGCGGATGGATGAGAGGCTGTAAGGGTGGGTTCAATTCCGCACAAGGGTGGTGGGATAATGGGGAAGTGTGCGGCACACGCGTGTCTATGCTACAGGCACCCATCATGCTTTCTACGACTTTGGCTCGGGCTTTTGCATTCTCAATGATTTGGCGGTATCGACCTCACATAGTTATTTTTTACCCGGTGCATGTGTTGCTTGTTGATGATAGGTTGCGCATACGTTGTATCACCACTAGCATCTGCGGCTTGTGATCATGATGTCGAGGCCCGACTAGAGATGGCTTGAGGATTTAAAGTGGACGGGGCCGGCAGGTTACCGCAGCTGCTCTGCTCGAGCGAGGTGCCCTCGACAGAATTCTAATACTCGACCTCGATGTCCACCAGGTTCGATCCCATTTGCGTATGTGTGCTTATCCTTGGACCGACTCCTTTGGCACACCATATTTTTAGGGGTTTAGGGTTTGTATAAAGCATTTGAACACCTTTGCACTTTGCAATCATTTAGGACCGCGGCGTCTCCGGACGAGAGGAAAGGATTTCTAATCATTCAACGGCGATGATCTCAATTACGGAATGAACGAAGTGGCTTGAATTTGGCGCATACGGTCGAGGGAAGACATATGATGACAAGCCCACAATCCATGACATGTATGTGCATCTTCGAAGCATCACCAACAACTGACACCCAGCTCCAAGAGCATCTTTTGCTGACACGGGCTGTATGGGATTGCAAAGTGTACCAATCGAAGGCGAGGAGGGAGCATGTGTCGTTTGTATCGCAGGGCGATGGGACCGCTGCACTATTTTCAAGTGAACCGCGAGTGTTCACTGTCAGCGTGCACTGCCAAGACAACTTCCCGCACAGAAAGCAAGTGCGGGGAAATTCCTTGATAGTTGCATTTTTGCATTGGTGATGATGTGCGCAGATAAGTCGCCACTGATGGTGTAAGGATCCATCGTTCACGTGGCTCCGAATTGTGAGGGCAATGGATTGGGATCTGCTGGTCTTGCAGAAGAGCGACCTGGATGTGGCCTTGCCTGCAGGCACGGGTGAGATGATGCGCACTTGCTCCTGCCCAGCATCATGTTCGTGTGTGTGCTAGACCGAAATTCGACTTCCTTGGTAACATTACGGGAACATTGCGATTGAAGTAGAACAGGCACGGTGATATCCATCCAAGGAAGCTTGCCGCCGTACCCTGGTCGATGGACCAATCACTCCACCTTACTATCACAGCTTCCTAACTAGTAGTTGGCATGCATGAACCACTGTTGCCGAGCTTACTTGGCATGTGGAATCTGAGCCGCGTAGGGTTCCAGCTCGCCCGGTCTCCCTACTGCATGTGAGAGTCTAGGTGGCGCCCTTGCCATGCGGACAAGGGTCGTGTGAGGGAAGGCCGTCCCCACAGCCGCCGAGTCTCCCCGTGCCCTCCGCAGGATGTGGCCTCGCCATGTCCGCGTCCACCGCCACTGCCATCTCCTACATGTGCCCAGAAGTCATGGTGCTAGCCAGCCAGCCCCCGTCACATTCCCCAGACTTCTGGTGGTTGTCACTATATTGCCACAGAAGGTCGGCTGCACAATGTGCGCATGCATGCCGGGGATCGAAGGATGCAGCACACATTTCGGGATACTTTTCCGGATATGCAGAGCTTATTATTGGAGATAGAAATCCCCTAAGCCTCACTGGGCCGCCTGAGTGCCTCTACGGCTGCACTCTGCACACTAAAGCCGGTTCACCTCTACCCCCTGAGCTGCCCAAGCCATCTCCCCACCACCAAGCCTGCGCTCAGAACCACCACCCTGCTCTCTGCGTGCCCAAACGCCTGGTCTCAAGAGAGCTTGTCCACCCACCGCTGTCCATTGTCCCAAAGGGTCGTCCCAAGGCCCTGGGAATGATAGAGCAAATTGCTTCCTTCTGATCTTGCACCCCCGCCACCGGGCAGCTGCTATCCCCCTACCCCCAACACCAACTCTATGGGGCTGAAGCCTTGGCGTTGGACACCCAACCGCTGGGCACGCTGCAGTCTTGAGTAATGTGCTCCACCATTGCACTGCAACTGTTGTTCTACACTGATCCTATTTGGCGTCTCATCCCCGCATATGCCACTGTGCATATGCCGCCCCGAGCTCTCCCTGTGGCCGATAGTTCACCAGCCGGTCATCACCTATCCGAAAATTGCTCGTCATTGTTAGTTCCGGCACGGGCATCGTGGGCAAGGAAGTTGATATGTTGCCGTGCAAGCTGGTGTAAGTGGTCATCATTGCAGGTTGGGCCCCTGGGCCTTGCAGGTTGGGTCCCCATGCCCTCTACCAGAACCTCGCTCAATAGCGTGCCAACAGCCCCTTTAAGAAGCTGAGCCATCCGCTCGCCTGCTGCCATCAAAATGGTCACCCCTTCCTCAGCCAAAGACATTGCCTGCTCTGGTGAGGTCTCACTCTGCTCCTGTGTCCAGACACCGTGCTCTGGGCCCGGCGATACGAGGTAATTTCCCTCTGCCCAGATATCCTGGACACTCAGGTGATAAGACGAGCCACCGTCACCCTAATTCGCCCATAGAGGTTGCTGCTAACCCCACTCACTTATGCATCTGAGAGACTGACAGGCCTGCGGGAGACGCCTGCGGAAAGGGCACCCCCAATCCCGTCAAGTTTGCCACGCCCCCGACACCCCGTTAGGACTTTGCGAGGTCCACCGTATGGCGCCCAACGCCCCCGCACACCCTGCATGTGCCTCGAAGCCGTACTACCCTCATTCCCCTCGTCTACTCCGCCATGCGCACAGGCGGCCACCCCATCGAAGCCCCGTGCGGCCACCCCATCGAAGCCCCGTGCTGCCACCCCATCGAAGCCCCGTGCGGCCACCCCATCGAAGCCCCGTGCGGCCACCCCATCGAAGCCCCGTGCGGCCATCCCATCGAAGCCCCGTGCGCCACCCCATCGAAGCCCCGCGGCCACCCCATCGAAGCCCCGTGCTGCCACCCCATCGAAGCCCCGTGCCCCGTGCCACCCCATCGAAGCCCCGTGCGGCCACCCCATCGAAGCCCCGTGCCCCGGCCACCCGAGACTCCTTTGTGAACCCCTCCGATGCCTGCGCAATCCCGTCCTGATCAGGTCTGCGCAACCTTCCGCTCTGAGCTCGGTGTCAGGAATTGATCTGTGGTAATCCAGCAGTCCTCAACGCTCGGGCTCTGAGTAGATGCCGAGTAATAGCTGGTCGTACCCTCATCCGCCGAGATCCCCTCAGATGAGGTACTCCCAAAGCCCCTCGAAGGTCACCCGTGGGCTCCCTTCAATCGTGGCCTGCCCCCTCATCCCCGTTCCGCCGCCCACCTATGATGGTATGTATCATAGTGGGTTTCAACTTTCTCTAGTGACGGATCTCGCACCATATAAAGAGGAATCCGCACTCGCGAAACTCGCAGGATCAAACCACTTCACACACTGCTTGTAGTTGGCCGCCCGTTCACCAACTACACCAACCACTAACTAAAGCTGAAATTACTAGCCACGGACAATCGGTTACACATCCGAGAGACTAGGTGGCGCCCCTGGCAGGCCTGCAGTAAACGCCCACTATTGTCAAGTGCCGCCGTATCCCCCGCATGAGATGTCTTTGCTATGTATATCGGACGGCGCCGAACCCTCCTCCATAGCCTGCACGTGCCCTGAAGCCGCGCCACCATCCGGCCACTCCCTCGTTCCCTAACCCATCCTGCCATGGGCCGCCACCGTGCCCAAGCCCCGTGCGGCCAATCCCTCCAGCACCTCCGCAATCCTGCCCCAATCACGTCTTCAAATCAACGCGCAATCATCCTGCTCTGAGCTCGGCGATAGAGGCGCATCCACATCCACCAGCACGTCATCGACACTCAGGTGTTGAGTCGAGGTGGGTCACCCTTGTGCTACCCAAGACCCTAATCTTCGGAAGCTGTGTGTTTGCATGCTAATGTGGGGTGTATTGGCCTTGTTGTGAACGGGGACAACGGCCTGCTGGAGGTATGTGGTGAATTGTGGTTGTCCCTGTGGTACCTTTCTGGCGGGCACTGCCTCCTGAGGAACACGGCACATCGAGAGGCAGAGGGTGGTGATAGCCACACTTTGTGTCTCCCCTTGATTTGTGCGGGAACCACCTCGGTGTCCGCAATTGGTTTCTGCGACCCGACATTATCCATGATGGCAATAGTTGCTATGCACATTCCGCGTGCCACGGGGACATGCGTACTCCGTGGCCCGGGTGCTGGTACACGATGCTGCGTGCTCGGGAGTGATTTGTGCCTGTGGATCATGCTATTGGGCATCCATGCTCTTTTTCTTACAGTGCATATATGTGGTATCTTGGCACGCCTTGCTCCTGTATGCTCATATCATCCACCAGCATGGTGGTGGGCTGGTTTCGGTTGGCGCGCCTCCAGTGCGGATCAATGCGTGTATACTTTGTTGCACCCTTTGCGTATTTTTGTGTCGTTGTTGATCTATGTGCGATTAGCCGTGAACCTGAGTTGTCACACCCGTAAGGTTGGAGAATGTGCTCAGGTGGCCTGCCTAATTTGTGTGCATCTATGTATCGTCCATCAGCAACTTGTGCCATCAAAAGCACTATGTCTTCCGGCCCTCCTAACAACGAAGCACATCTAGACATTTTCCTGGCCGAGCTTTGGAACTATTGACATGGGCTTGAGTCAATTTTGATTAAGATTTTACTTGGTTGCACCATGTGTGTCATTTAATCGTGTTACCGGATGGCGTTGGGAGTCCCAGGGGATAAGGAATACCTAAGGCAGCTTGGCGAAATTTTGCCAGCTGTGCTCGCAGAGTTTAGACCACAACTTGTTTTGTATGATGCGGTGAGGCATTGTGATCCTTGTTCTTACCTTCCTGTTCTTAAGTAGGCAAATTCTTCACAGATATCGAGCTTGTGTGATATGGATTGTGTCGTCTTGTATGTCGTACTCAATTTCCGGGCAGTTTTTGCTATGGTCATGATACTTTAGGAGACTTTTATGGTATTGTATGCGGCCATGTGTCATCACATGAGTCCTTTTCGAGTTTTCTTAATGTGCTTTGGGTGCATTGTGTCATCGTATCAGGGCGTAGATCCCCATGAGGACGACTCCTTGGTACGTTGCATGTCTCTTACGGCTTATACTATATTCTCTTTGATACTATATTGAGGAATAAAATATGACTAACTTTAATAGGATACGCGCTTTGTCGACTTCCTTTGGTATTGACGGGCATACATGGGGGTTTACCTTGTGCTCATTGACCGATTGGCAAGACTGCACGCTGTGAATAATGTGAATACTGATCCATGTTGCTCACACATGTCAGTGGTGGTTTGATTAGATCAATTCACGGAAGTGGAAGTGACGGAGAAGAACACGTGATTGAAAATCTTTGTTCGTGGGGGCGTTTTGAATTTAGGGACGATTGGCACTGACAGATGAGGGGCTAAAGCAGCGCGAAAAACAGGTGTTCCACGACTCACGCACGAGACAATGTTCCGGCCCGGTGTTTCTCAATATTCTGACTGCCTGGCTGAAAAACTTAACCTGTGGGAGCTTACGGCAATTGGCAAGTGGGTACGACTTGCTTTCTTTGCAAACTTGATTCCAGGTATGGATCAGCTACGGTGCATCTTTGTCTGGTATTATCAATAGGGGTTCATGTATGGTTGAGGTCCGCAATAATGAGGTCCTAGTTTGGCCGGATTAAGCACTCACAAAAGCAAGTGTTGACAGCTTGCCAATGCACCAGTAAACCAAGAGCGGACGATGTGCAACACCATCTCTCACGTTCGGACGAGAGAACTTAATATTTTCGAGAACTATATGCTGATTCCAGGAAGCCTTCATGCCTCGCCGTGGCCCCATTGATTCAGCAAGCCTTCATGCCTCGCCGTGGCCCCATTGATTCAGCAAGCCTTCATGCCTCGCCGTGGCCCCATTGATTCAGCGAGCCTTCATGCCTCGCCGTGACCCCATTGATTCAGCGAGCCTTCATGCCTCGCCGTGACCCCATTGATTCAGCGAGCCTTCATGCCTCGCCGCGACCCCATTGATTCAGCGAGCCTTCATGCCTCGCCGTGACCCCATTGATTCAGCAAGCCTTCATGCCTCGCCGTGGCCCCATTGATTCAGCAAGCCTCTATGCCTCGCCGTGACCCTATTCATTCAGCAAGCCTTCATGCCTCGCCGTGACCCCATTGATTCAGCGAGCTCATGCTCGCCGTGACCCCACGATTCAGCAAGCCATCATGCCTCGTGCTGATGTGCCATTGTGACTTACGCTGACTCACGGCTTCATGATGGGTCAGGCTGGTGCATCACATGACTCACGCTGACCTGCCAGCCTTCCGCCTCGTGCTGATAGCGCCACTGTGACTCACGCGCGACCCAAGAAGCCGTCATGCCCAGCGCTGATGCGTCACTGTGACTCACGCTGACCCAAGAAGCCGCTATGCTCTCGTGCCGATGCGCACTGTGACTCACGCGACCCAAGAACTCACACTGACCCAAGAAGCCGTCATGCAGCGCTGATGCGCCGCTGTGACTCACGCTGACCCAAGAAGCCGTCATGCCCAGCGCGGATGCGCCGCTGTGACTCCACGCTGACCCAAGAAGCCGTCATGCTCAGCGCTGATAGCGTCACTGTGACTCACGCTGACCCAAGCAGCCATGCCCAGCGCTGATGGCGCGCTGTGACTCACGCTGACCCAAGAAGCCATCATGCCCAGCTGATGCGTCGCTGTGACTCACGCTGACCCAAGAAGCCGTCATGCCGCGCGCTGATGCGTCACTGTGACTCACGCTGACCCAAGAAGCCGTCATGCCCAGCGCTGATGCGTCACTGTGACTCACGCTGACTCAAGAAGCCATCATGCCTATATACCGTGTTGGCTTGCCTTCGGTGCCTCGCAATCATTACACCACAAAAACGCAATACCACTCGGAACATGACGGCGACTCAAGGCTCACGGCACACTGCTGGGAAGATGCAGGTTCTTGACACCTGTCTTGGAATAGGGATTCCGGTTGCAGCTTATGTTGGTGGAGGCTACTCTCCAGACGTCCAGGTAGCTATTTCACTTTATGGCTGTATGCTCTTATGAGTTGCTTTTGCAGGACTTGGTCAAGAGTTGCATTGACGTGCTGATCGGCGATTCCGCATTCGTTTTTTGCAACCCACGATGCAGTGAAACAATGCAGTTCCTGGTTATGTGTTGATGCATAAGCTCAGTGGTAGTCACTGAAAAAAAAACCTGAGGCTGAAAAACTGGACGTGCTGCGGGTATTTGCAGAAATTGGTGAAACGGCACTGCTTCCTTCATCAATCGGCAGCACAAGCATTCATACGCCACAACCTGTAAACGTTGTGTCCTCACATATATAGTGTATTGGTATGTTATGTTTCTGAATAATCATTGTCTATTGTGATTCGATAGTGATGACTCCATCATAGAAAGATCTAGCAAACATGAACGGTGACCAAAAGCTTGTATCTTTTAATTACGCGGTGTCCCGCTGGAACCAGAAGGCGGCGTACCAGAAGGTCGCTTGCATTCTTAGCGTTGCTCAATGACAACAAAATCGACCCGCCGGCCATTCCGGTCTCCGGGCGCAATAATAAGTCTTGTCGGCTCAACACCTCGTTGAATAAAAAAGGCTCGAACACTTTGAGCTCGCCCCTGCGCGCACTCCAGTGCTCTTTGCATCCTCAATAAACCCAACTTACTCGGGCATGCCCGAATTTTGCCACAAAGATCGCACTTGACTTAATCGAAAGTTCCCTTATTGCTCCACAATGACACCGACTGTGCAACAACTGATATAGGAGGACACTGCCAAGTACATATGTTGCTGAAAGACAGGCAAAGGCCAACAGGGGGGGAACAATTGTGAGAGTTAGTACCAGTGAGAGGTCTGCCACTGGTTCCTCTGGATCTACGTGGCCGCGCACAAGGATACGGCATTGCGGATTGTCGCGGATGTACCACCAATTGTCTTCAAGTGCCAATACGTTAAGAGGAGACACACCGCCACGATCGAAGGAGATAGCTTTGAGAAGAGTGCTTCCTTCAAGTGCCAGAACCAATCTCCCGCACTGCTCTGTGATGGACTCTTGCTGGACAACCTCCCGAACTGCTTTCTTCTTCTATGTTGACCATGCACAAATATAATGCATAAGCGAGGCAAGGCGAAAGTGCGAGCAAGAATATTCGGAGTAAACTGGAGATAAAATGCCGGGAAAGTGAGTGTGCCATACACGTTCGACCCGGACGGCAGCTTCTGAACAAGTTTGTGGAGGTCAGAGTGAGGCACTCAAAGGAAGGCTTCTGAGTTTCTGGCTAGAAGTGAAGTTTTCATACTCCATGGAAGCGTCTGTGAAAAGACAATAGCACGAAACAGCATGTCATGGAGCTGTGCGATACACACACACTCTCTCTCTCTCACTTTCCACCCCTTCTCGGCAGGGCTCCAAAAGTCTCTGCTCACCTTCGGCTTAGATTTTGAGGCTGTCGGCTTAACCTTTGAGGCTGGGGTACTGCGCGGAAGGTCTGTAGTGTGCACTGATGCGCGAACTTTATATCCGTGTGGAGTGTCGCCAATTTTCGCAACCTGCACATTCGACGCCGGCATTGGTGCAGCCGTTTGGGCCTTTTTGGCACTCATTTATGACAGAAGAGTTTGAGGGATCCGTCAAAACTTCCAGTGGTGTTCGGAAATTTTAGCGGGTTGAGGCGACTTGGCACAATTCCCAACAGAATAGCGGAGCGGAATAGCGGAGCGGAATAGCGGAGCGGAATAGCGGAGCGGAATAGCGGAGCGGAATAGCGGAGCTAATAGCCTCTTCAACGGGTCGACGCGAGGCGTCGGGCCACAAGATGTAGAAATACCGAAGTCCCTTCTCAACTACAAAAATAACAGACGAAGGCTTCACACCCTAACGCAACGCCGCAACAAGATTACAAGTGACCTTCTCTAGCTTGGAGAGCAGCGCTCGTTTGGATTTCAGTTCACGAGTTGGAGTTTTAAAGCGCCCCAGCACTGCTAAGGGACGCACACGAGCATCTCTCTACCATGTCACACAAAGGCTCCAAGAAGCACCAGTTAGATGAACACTGCCAGGCAGGCCAAGAACGTTCTTCCCACACGAAATCGACGGCGGGTTTTGAAGGCGAGAAAGAGGTTTACGAAAACCCTCAGAAACCCTAAGGGAGTTCAACTCAGACCCTTCATTGTTTTTGGCGAGCGAACGTTTCCCCCAAATAAATGAATAAAATTTATTCAATAAAATGAAAAATGTGTATAAATCTATCAAATGTCCTCTCGGATTTTCGGATGATTCGGATTAAGGATTGCTAATTGGCTAATGTCTATCGTATGGTATGGGCGTATGGCTTTGGCGATTATGTCACGGTTTCTATCGATCGTCATTCGTCATCGCACAACGGTTTATAGCAGATTCGGACTTAGGAAAGGAGGCAATCAAAGAGAGCTCTTTCAACTGTTGAACTGTTGTTGTTCAGACTTCGAACCGAACCCTCGCGCTCGCCTCGCCTGTTCAACTGTCGTTCAGTTGTCGGGTGACATTTGACGAGCACATGATCAACATGTGCCTCTTGAATGGAAAACGACAGCCCATTCAAAACAATTTTGAACATGAATGGCATGTTCCTTTCTGAAAATGGCGATATTCACTTGAAATGAAATTACTATAAGTAAGCCTCAATGAAGGGCGTGAACGCGGATTCTTAACCTCAGAAACAGTCCGACATACAGTCCACGCGAAGAATCGCTGTGAGGAAAGTTCGCCGACAAAGTCGATTCGACTAAGAAGTGTAATCACATTGCGGTCCATAAAGCCGTTCCTCACTTTATCTCAGCTGTATTTACCAAGGCGAAAAATTGAACTCGTGGATTTGGCCTTATTTGTGAAAATATTTGTCAGATCGAATATATCCGTGGATACGTATTCTGACAAACTCCTAACTTAGGAGAAAAGTCGCTGTCATGGCGTCAGCTGCATCTTTGCGGGATGCTGCCAACCCATTCAATGCGGCCAGTACAGATGGAGGAATTATCGTAAGTGGGATGGAAGAAGAGGAGGACGTTGTGGTAACCACTGTCTATCTGTTCCAAGCCTTCTATTGAAAAGTGCCATGTTTTCTCTTGAATAGCATGATAGCATCATAGCATGAAGGTTTCCAACAGTTTTGCAGTCCTAGAGCCGCTCTTATGTCCCACTGATTTCCGCAGGAGGAATTCGTCTTCCTCATCTCTATGTATTTGAACAAGTACATGTAAGCACTTGTCACCTCTTATCTGCCTTTTCATTTCATGCAGGCCCTTTTCCTTTTGTTCCAAAAGTGGCAACGCGTTCAGAGAGCAGGTCCTTCCTGTATTCTTGTACTCTGGCTACCTGTGACGAGCGTATTTTGTTTGCCCTGTGCTTGGATAGCCTGGTGCTACCAAACGGAGACTCGCGATTTGTGAAAAGTATGGTGAGAAAGTTTTCTGGTGCTAAGTGATATGGGCACTACGTAACTTGCCTAGTGCCCTGCAGATCTTCTTTTCATCCCGCAATATCAAACTTATAACGGAGTCCCCTTAAAAGAAAGCTCAGAGCAGTTTACCTGTAGTTTGTAGCCTTCAAGCGACCTTTGAGGATGTCGTTCTTCAAACGGCGTCAGAGCACGGGAATAGGTGCGAGCGCTCAGAATCTCTGATATATGAAAGAGTGTCAAGCGGAAAACAAATGACGAACTTCCGACGGCGTCTAACTCACAGGTTGTGGGTTGCTCGTGTATGGTCCCGGCAGCACGCTTCTTCTTTTTGGGGGTGGCATTATCTGCGCCTTTGCCTGGCTGAATAAGATTTTTTGGGTATTGCTCTTGCCCAAGCTTTACTTGTTCAAGTCCTCAAAACTGTCGCTCAGCATAGGCATTTCATAAACAACTTGTTTTAGTGTACAATAAGGGGTTGTTCCGAAGAACTTGCACGCTTGCCTTGCTGTCTGTGCAGCATAACGAGCGTACAGGTAGTGGGGAGAAACTCAGAAAAAGCGTCATATGCCGTTCTCTTGAGTGGTTACTAAACTCTAATCCGTTGCGTTGCAAAACGCTATCGCTCGTCCCATCTGTGGTCTGTACACAGGAAGAACCCTAGAGTCAACTGCACATGCGGCGTCGTCGCTGCCCTTCTGCTTTCCACCTTGTCAGGCCCGAGTGGTCGTATACTGCTTTTCTCCACCCGCATCTTGGTATGCTTTCGTTGAAGGACATCACCAGTGGACATGTCTATATCTTAGCATATTCATGGGTGGTAATCGACCGAGGCAGGAGATTTCTTTGTAATCGCCAGTAAACTTCACTCGCTTCCGACCCACGCACCTCTCATGCTCCTGGCACTCTGCTTCCCTAGGGAGACGCATGGATGGCCGAAACACCCACTAAGGGGACTTAAGCTGTTGAAGCACTTCCGACTAGCTTGGTTGAAGATCTAATTCTCTAGCTTGAGGAAGGAAGGGAGTGTGTCTTCTATTCCAGAGACGTTGGCATCAAGTTTCAGACCTGCAGTACGAGTTGCTTGCAGAGCAGGTCGCGTTCGTTGAAAAACCTGACAATGCCATCGACTTGTTATTGTACGCCATGAGGAAGAAGGAAGGTAAGTTTCGCTCAGCTTGTCATAGTCAACTAAGCTTCCCTCGCAACATCCAAAGTTTTAACTGAGTTATCACTGCATCTGCTCTCCTATGTCAAACTCAAATTCTAGGCGAGAAGTTAGAAGCTTCATGGCAAGTTGAGTCAACCTCTCCGACTTCACAGATTGTGTACTTTGTGGGTTCAAGGGCCTTGAGAGCTATGGCAGGATCCTTGTTTCTGTGCGATGCGTATTCTGCAAAAGGTAGTTTGTCAACTGCATAGGCGGTCCGAGTCTTTGTGGGTTTGTGAATTTATTTCACCAGTATGCGTCTGCTGCTAAACCCACAGTAATGTATTTCTCCGGATTCTCGAGGGATGTGTGGAGATCGAGATTCTCTGTCCATCACTTAGGCTCACCCCGTGAAAGTCGTCTTGCATCGAGTGCGGGAAGTGCTCGTGCCGGGCTCCAGTTTCGAAAGCTCCGACCTTCGAAACTCTCCGAAGCAGTTCGTCCATGTGAGCGCTAAGTTTGTAATAGCATCACCTGGTACGCGGTGTAGTGTGCCTTAAAGGAAGAACATTAATTAACTTCACAGTATTTTGGGCTTCGACTTCACTGCGGCATCATAAAGTGGTTAAGAAACAAGGCTTTCGTCCTTTCGAATTTTGTTTCAGAAAAAAGTATTTCATTCAAAACACAAGGTGTCAAAGATCGCATAAGTGAACTTTCAAAACAACTCTAATCTTCTGGTCGCTGTAATGAGAACTGTATATTGAGACCTGTGTAAGGGTTACTGGGAAAATGAGCAAACCTGTGGCGAAATGTTAGCCCCAGTGCTGCCCCAGTCCTTAGCACTTCTCCCAGGCATGCTTCACTTTTTTTACAAAATTTCTTGGAAGCACTATCGCTCATTTTACTTTGTAGTAATATTTGGCAACTGAGTCAAAACACAAACACTGGAGGAGCAAATGTCTTATCGCCCTCGCTTTGCTTTATGTCACGGTTGATGTGGTAACAGACATCGACACCGCGTGCGCGAAGTGGAGTGGGTGCCACTTGCCTTCTCCCTGTGGTTTGGTGTGTAAAGCAACTTTCACAGCCTGGCCGCAACTTGGGGGCTCGTGGTCGAGTGTCCATATGAGGGGCTATTCTAGAGGTTTTTTCTGGAGTGTTGCAACATCCATGTGTGGGGATGGCCACTTGGTAAAGGTGGGTGGAGGGATGCGGCGGTTCCTAAGGCACCTTTGTGGCAGTTGCTACCTCTTTCTTTCTGTTGCAAAGTCGTTTGCGGTTGCTGTTTTTTACAAGAATAGACCAGGGATGTCTGAGCGCATGGTTCTGGCGAGGAGCACTCTGCCGCGCGCCTTGCCTTTCGTTTGATTTCGCACTCATCCATGTGGACAACAATTGTTGTGCCCACCATTTTTTTGCCAGCTTCGGGCTTCGGGAGTTGATGATTGTCTGGAAGGTAAATAGGATCTAGAGATTCCACACCTGCTTGAATGTTTGACACGAATGTGCGAATTGCGGTGTTATGCATATTGCGTGACAATAGTGATCAGACATCGAGCTTTTGTTTTGATGTGGTGGTTGGGCTTTCGGGCAGCTTTGCCTCTCAGAGATCTCATTGCATGACATTATGTTTGAGTTCCCCCCCGGCTCTTGCATGTCTCCTTCATGTAACAGGGTATTGGTGTCATATCTTTGGTTGTCTTGCCTCGCACCACTCATGTACAGCTGTGTATGATGTGATTGACTTTGCACCCAACTCTCGTTGTGATATGCCTGAAGTGCTGGTTGGGCCTCTAGACGGTCAACACATCCCTTGATGTGCGATGCCATGGCTACTGGACAGTAGCTCTTGTGGAAGGACTGACTTTTTCTCAAGTCCTCCCACAAGGACCGGTTTAATAGACATTTTGAAAGCCCCATACCCTATATACTCCAGTCAAAGGCGAATCGTGACTTCAATTGAGACGGGTGTGGGGCCGAAGCGTAAAGTGAAGACGATCGCATATGCTGGAAATAAGAATATAGGAAGCATATGTGATGGGGGCATGCCACGGGGGTGGGTGACAAGATCTACTTGATTTTACGTTTATCATATAGCCATGCTCTGATCCAAGCGTTTTGTGATGCATGTGTGGCACCACAGAGGACAACCAACAAAAGGAAGACTTGTTGAAAATGATGGATTATTGATGTTGAGGTAGGCTTCTCGGTCAAATTCGAGCATCGAAAGAAATTGATGAGAGGGAAACTTTTTAGATCATTTCAATTTATGTTGGTTCAACAACAAGTACTGTCGGTGAGCATTCAATCTAAGTGAGCAAGGTATGGCTACCAAGAACATGGCATCGATTGAGAGCTTGCTATGTGTGTTTATTCCTGTATGCATCGACTGCATCTATTAAGCAGGCAAGATGTATGCAGGAACTCCCTTTGTCCAGGATCATCTTATCACAAGATTTGACGAGAAAGAGCAATACAGCACATGGGTGATTCTCAATTTCTAATCATGCCAGTACTTCAAATCCGTCGGATTTCACGAAGAAAAGTGATTTGAGGCGGGCTTCGCTTATGTCTAGTAAGAGTTTGCAAAATTTGACCAAAAAATTAAGCACCCATTCCAACCACATTTAGATTAATCGGGCAAATATCCAAATACAAACACATCGCTCGATCATCAACTCGGTATCAAGGTGACTGCTTTCCCAGATTTGCATAAGTGCTAAGTAAGAGCCTCAACTAGTGAATTGTAAACCTACATGGTAGGTTCGTGCCGAGGGGAGCGTTTCTCAAGTCCTGACTTCTATGAGAACTTGAAGAGCATCGTCATGCCGATGGCGTCTTACCCTCTAAACGTTTTGGCGATGACGAGATCTTAGAGCTCCCCCCACCACGGTCCAGTGCACACACACGCGCGCGCGCATTGTCGCGATGGCTACCCTTGCTGCAAAATTTTGAATTCCGTCCGGCGCAAGTTCTCATAGAAAATTTCTTTGTCCGCTTTTGAATTTTTGAAAGAAATCGCGCAACGGGAATGTTCCGTGCCGCGATGCAAGGCATATTTTCATACATATATGATGCATTCAGCACACACATGTCTTCGTACATATGTAATGTCGCATAGACATAAAATTTTTGATAATTCGACCAAAAGTTGCATCGTCGACAGTGTATCTTGGGAGTGATGGAGTAAACTTGTTCCTACTCCATGAAAGACACGCTATCATCCTTAAGTAAGCGTTCAATACCTCCGTGACAGTATGCACTTGGGAGCTCTCATATTCAGATTCGAGGTTGGCCATATTTGTTATTACATATATAGAATAATGCCCCCTGGACCTATTTTTCTGGTAGCATGGTCGTGCTCCGCCGCGTCTGATCCACACACGTGTTGAAGTCGGCGATCTTGCTCTCGGGGTCAAGGAGTTGGCGGCCACGAGGCGGATTTAGAGAAGTTTTCAATGACCATGTACTGCACGAGCCCCCACGTGTAACCTGCGGACCTATCGTCGGCGCAGCCCGCTTCCCATCCAACTGATGAAAGTTGTGTCTAGAAGCTCCAGCCCACTCGGAACTCCGGGCATGAAAAGTTGTTGCAGCGCCTGATACGACAACCGCGCATTCGCTTGTGGGCGCCACTATACCACATCCGTCAAGGCGCGAAGAGCGTGCTAAACTAGGAGTTATTCTCCATGATGAATAACTTCCCGATGAGCTCTGCGAGCAATGCCCAAAAGAGGCTCCAATCGTGCTGTCCACTGCCCGTAGAACGTTGCGGTTTGTCGCGCATACAAGTCGTGATGACCATCTTCGCAGACACCACGCCGAAATGGCGCGTGCGCGTCCCTGATGCGAAGGTCATCATAGCCGGCCATAAACATAGGAGCCGCCGGCACCGCTGTAGCCTGAGGAGTAGCTAGCGTGGCTCGTTGCACCCCGGGGAGCCCGCCTCCAACTACGGTGTCGAATATCATCCATCCTGCGTCGTGCAGGAGGTGTCACCACGGATCTCGTCTGCATTTTTGGAGGGAGAGTGCGGAGCAATGTGCTATGTTATAGGAGGGGGCATGGTGGTGAAAATACTACGAACGTGCGGCGGCCAAGGAATGCCGCTGCTAAGAATACGGGTCGTTGAGTGACGAATGGCGGCAGCGAATGGGTCAGGCGCTACCAAATGAGAACAAACCAGGCAATAATCCCCGGTTGCTTCAGCGGGTCGCCGCCAAGTAAAAATCCCAACCCATCTACGATGTCTCCGTCAGTCCGCTCCGGTCCCGCTAATCGCAAAGACGCCACGCGTCGTAAACGAACGTGCGGCTATACAGTGCTTCCAATTATTGACTTATAAAATAATTAACTATTTTAAAAAATAGCTTTCATCAATAGTATAGATAAGGAAACAATAAATGTTTCATCGCACGGTGGTTGATCCCCAATAAATAAGATTTTTATTAACTAATGCGGACTGAACAGAGGATTACACCGTCAATAAACAAGTTATTATTGATAAAACTCCAGGTGCGATGCTACTTGCCCGACCAATAAATAGTGTAATTATAAATTAATTGGATACGAACCAAGTGCCCATGCCCTCGACGTGTCAGCACTGTAGCCGTGTCTGCGTGTCTGTAATCACTTCTGTTTCCGCCGTGCGTTTCTTAGGTTTGCACCTTCGTTCGTTCTTGGAAATTGTTGCATTACGTAACTTCGTTCAAATCCGTACGCACAGTATGAAAGGCATACTGTTCTTCATATTGCTATGGCTCACCGTAGGGTTCTCATTAGGCGCGGATGTTGGCCCTACTAAAGGCAACTCCTCTGACCACAACAATACTGTTGAGGATGAGTATGTTTTCCCATGACATTCAGCATTTTTCAGACATTCGGCATTTGACATTCAGCATTTTTCAGACATAACCCCAAATATCTTCGTCATGAGAAATACTGACCGTATTACTACGTTTGATAGCTCAAAATGTCGGGCTCAGTGTCCTCTATAAGAATATCAAGATTACGGCTCAAATAGATAGGCACGGCGCGAGATATGATCGGAATGGTAAATGACCCGTCAGGCGGGCGCACTAGAAAACAACTTCAGTTTCATATGAAACGTGATCGGAATCATGCGTTCGATATGCCAATATGTTCGTATATAATCAAAGTTCAACTGCGGACCCAGCCCAACAATAAACAAGGATTTAATGAATAAATGCTAATGCAGATACAAACATGCCAACCAATAAATAAGGTTTAAATTAATAAATGCACTCGCGCATGCAAACATACCCGTCAATAAACAAGTTTGGAATAAATTAATTCTCACAAAGGCACAAATAATCCAAAATTTAAAGACTTATTGACACCAAAAAAACACATATAGTCAATAATTGGAAGCACTGTACCGCAATTACCGCGTATTCCCCCACGGACTCACCACCAACGAGCGCCTCGCCGCATCTCAGGCGGCGGCGTCGTGTGGATTCATCCCTGGGAAAGTGACAGTAGAGCCCAAATCTGTGGGAGTATCACTACCTACTGAGATATGTCCACTATCACATTATGACATGGCATAATCAAACTCGTCCGAACAATCGTATATGTGTTATCTGTTTATCACATCTTGAGTTTTTCACCCGACACGTTCCGAGTTCGTAGGATATCACTGCCGTAGCTCGTTAGTGATATTCTAGTAGGTTATGGTGCCCAGATTAGCGCTGGCTGTGTATTTCTGAGAACGTGTTGAGGTGGGGAGTGGGGCTGTTGCTCTCGCGTCCATCCTTTCGAGCAGTAACCCCTACCACGGAAAAAATAGCGTCAATACGAAAAACGGGAGCCGGACAGGAAGGCGGCTGCACCTCCGTGGTAAATTTTTTGGCTTAAAAAGTTTTCGTCGCATCATTCTGTGATATTATGGATATGTTTTTGAGTGAAGGGTTTATTTTACGCCTTTTGGTTCGGTACCTTGCTCAGTATGCCGTCGCGCGGCAATCTGAGACGCCCATAACGAGCCCATCCTGTGTACCAGAGTCTGGCAGCCCTCTTGAAGACTGTAAACAACGCATCTTCTGCGGCGTTGGCAGCTTTGAGAATTGCGAGAGCGTATGGGGCTGCGTTGCCTGAGGAAGCGCGGCCATCTGAACTCACCACAGAGCAGCTTTTGACGCACAACCTACTAGAGGCAGTAGAAGCAGTCGTGACTAGCGCGTCATTATGCAGGCCTACAGCGAAAAGCGCGTGCATAAGGGACCCTAGGCACAAATTTCAGGCAGGAGAACATCTTACTTCGCAGGACACCGCCACGCAGCAGGAGACCAGTGTGAAAACAGAAAGACGCAAGCGACAGCGAGCATCACGCAAAGCCAAGCGACTGACGGCAGTCAACGCAGAGGCGAGCGAGAAGCAGCCAGAGCCCATACCACCCTCTCCAGAGACGATCAAACCGTTCCCATCGTGGGCGCAAGTGACGAACGACTTTTCTTTTGGAGCTGGCACGTCTATGGGATTGGACACTGGCACCCTTTCAGGGAAAAAGTTCTCATACCACGGCGGAAATTCTCGACACGGCGCGTCTCCATCCAAGCGCAAGCAAGTGAACGTCACAGGCTAAGGGCACCTCATGCTGGATTCAGTGCGCCGTAGGTCATAATTGCTCTGACTCCGTTTAGCTGTACCAGTACTCGTACAGTACTTGGTGACAGATACCTAGGTCACAGATAGCGTTATATTCGTTAACTCTTATAATCAGTTGACACTTGTATGATATGCGCTGATTGCGGGGTGCTCCTATAGCGAGCACCCACGTTTCTAGCGAAAATTGAGTCAAGGCGCATTCTAGCGCCCACGGCCGGGGTTCCAACTGAAGATGAAGTCATCAGAACAAAATCCTATAGGAGGGGCGTTGTGGAAAAGGCGAGGTGCAAATTGTGGGGTAGCGAGCGCCGGTACAGTAATGCAGTTACGGAGTGGGAGGCCGAAAGGGGTCGAACGAAACCAACGAAGACGGAGATGCAGCGGCCAAGGAGATGTCGACAAGGGTGATCAAGCCCAGTCAAAAACAAATTCCAACGCAGACACTCGTAGGATAAGCCGAAAGTTCCAATCGAAAACCTCACCGTAACATAGCGCAAGCCGCACGCTCTAAATTGGCCAATTCAACACCTCGCGAGGCCCCAACGCCCCGCCAAGCGGAAAAGCTTAGCCAATCATGGCAAAGTTAGCAGTGAAGAAAGCGGGGTGATACCTCATAACCTGTGAGATATATTGTACCGCAATATATCGGGTGGTCACTGAATAGTTTGATACAAGTGTAAACTGATTATAAGAGATCACGAATATAAAGCGTCTGTGACCTAGGTATCTGTCACCAAGTACTGTACGAGTACTGGTACAGTCGAACGGAGTCATGCAAGTTATGACCTACGGTGCACTGAATCCAGCAAGAAGAGCTCCTTCGGTTTGAGCTGTGTTTAGGGTTTTAGCACTCACAGTGTATCTGGCAGACTTTGTTGTGAGCTGGGACCGCCCTGACCAAGAGTACATGCCCCCACTGGTGCTGTTGTTTCCTCCTGAAGATGAGTAGGGAGTTTGTTACTAGTTTGATTCACACATTAGCTCCGGTCACCACCCTAGGTGGTGTGTTGGATTTGACATTGTGACACCCGAAACTGTCACATGTCACTTCCTATAGTAGGTTGGGTGACCGTCACCAGTTTCGGTATCATCGGTATCCTGCCAGAACTCGCAACTCGCGCGGTCGACACATATGTATCGATGTGGGTAAGTCACTCGCATAACAAGTGAATCTGACCTTCCGCAATCATCGCAACAGGGCCGGTCGTATACACGATCATAGACGAATTCGTTACCATCAGCGTCATAGTCAAGGAGGTTGCGAAACCAACCGTTGCACCAGGCCCAATGGTGATCATATAACCATCGTCGGTGGAGTTCGTTAAAACTGCGATACAAATTCATACCGGAAATCCAACTAGTCCGATTAAAGTAGGACGCCTCATTGACTCTTAAGCCGCCGACGTCGTCGTTCACAATTCTCCGAGGATGAAAAAAAAAACCGCGCAAGTGTCACAGGAAACACAATGATTTCTGAGGTAAATGTGCCAGGGATATCGGGGCATGTAATGCGTACTCGTGTTTCAAGGGCCCACAGAAATCGTTCTTCTACCCATGCGTGCAAAAAGCATTCCTCGCGGGAACGGCGTCTTTCCCGGATGGCGGGAAGCACAAAACGGAAAAGGACAATGTAGTAGTCTGGCATCTGGGTATGTCGCTCACTGGTAGGAGGTGGGGTCTATCGTGAGCGAAAGCGAGAAATGAATGCTGATGAAGAGATAGGCAGGCTTTATAATGCGTGAAATTTTACATACCAACGTAAGACATGTTACATAAAAAGTACAAATCTCATTCTACTATTGTCAAAAGGTCATCTCACAATGACACAACCTCGTTGCATATCGAAGACTATGTGTTATTCTTATTGTTATTACTCTACGTGCGCCTCTTCAAAGTAGCCAATGCACCGCGATGTGTGTGCGAGGAGCTTGGTGTCATCATCTGCGGGCACACGGAATGCACAGGTGGATAAGAATTTGTGGCTAGGATGATAGCAAGGCAATCCTGCCCAAGAAAGACATATACCTGGTCATCAATCGAGATTGTCGGGGTGAAAATTCGGGTGACTCTGCAGTTTTAACAGATGGCGGCCAAGGCGTGTCAGACGAAAACGGGGACGGATTGGTTCTAACTCCAAGGCTCGACGCCACACGGGGTCGTGCCTCTCATGAAAATGTTTATGCCATAAATCGTTCCTCCGATTCTTGTCCTCCCAAAGGTCAAAATACTTCCTCATACACTCTGGGCATTCGCCGTTTCTCATTCTAGCAACTGAATCCCTTTGCGCTTGCCTTCTCCTATCGTACCTTGCACGGATGAAGGGCAGAACAATAAAAAACAAAAAAACATGTTTCGGATCGACCGTCAGGTTGATTCGCTGAGCGTCCATGTTCTTGGAATGTTGGTAGGAGGTGGGTGGATGGTGAGCGCAAGCAAAAAATGAACAGGGATGCCGTGAAAGCAAGTTTTATATGACCATGCAGACATGTGGTGTTTGTTCCATCCATGTGATACAGTAATCACTCAGTAATAAGAAAACCCGCCAATAAGAAACTAGCCAGCTTTTTTGATTTCTTCACAATATTTAACACATAACACTCCATATTTAAGATTTCTATATAAATAAGAAAGTTGCTAGGCTGACCTAAAATTCCTGTTTTCTTAAAATCGAGTGTTTACTGTACGCGTTCCCAAGGATTCCTTGGGCGTCCGAACAATCTGAGCTCGCAAATAATGTGCGCTCGTGCGATTGTAAAATCATATTGTCGTTGGAATGTTGACCTGTTGACCATCGATGATTTCCCGAAAGGATTTGAGGGGACGAGGCTTGCCTAGTATTCAAAGTGGCTGCCATTATCGCTACTTCCGTAGCTACCCATGAGAGGGTTCGAAGTCGTAATCAATCCATTCTCCGACATCATTGTACTCTCCTATCTCAATCCAAATGTCAGTGGCCTCAGTACGGCGCCGGCTGCAACCGAAGCGTGCACCCGTACATCGCACGTGTTAAATCTATGATCGATGGATTCCTACAAAAATATGGGCGTCCGAATATCGAAGGGACCTAGGTGCCAACGCAACCAGTTGCCGACTCGGCACTCGAAAGCGATGCCGGTGAGCCGATATAAAACATCTCTCGCTCTCTATCTCCCTTTCTCCTTCGCTCTCCGTCTTAGGTCACAAAAATGATATATGTATTCAAATACTGAGAATTGATTTGCTTTTGTGTTGTGAGAAGGTTCCGATGGTAGCAAGCCTGCATCTCCTGAAGCCGAGTCTCCATCTCCAACGCAACAAGATGCCAACCCTGAAAGCGATGCCGGTGAGCCGATATAAAACATCTCTCGCTCTCTATCTCCCTTTCTCCTTCGCTCTCCGTCTTAGGTCACAAAAATGATATATGTATTCAAATACTGAGAATTGATTTGCTTTTGTGTTGTGAGAAGGTTCCGATGGTGGCAAGCCTGCATCTCCTGAAGCTGAGGTCTGTGGAGACGAAGCTGAGGTGCAAACGCAACCTCCAGTTGGAGGTGGACGCGATACGGGTCGTAAACAACCATTTCCAAAAACGGCTCCACCTCCTTCACTTCTAACTTCACCTCTAACTTCAGCTGCTTCACCTGCTCAAGGCACTCGTGCAGCTCGAAGACTCTCTGCAGCAAGCCCTGCTGCAGGGCCATCAGCGGCAAGCCCTGCTGCAGGGCCATCGGCGGCAAGCCCTGCTGCAGGGCCATCGGCGGCAAGCCCTGCTGCAGGGCCATCAGCGGCAAGCCGTCTCCCATCAGCGGGCCCTGTATCTCCTGCAGCTGGAACTCCGCAGCGGCCAATTACTGCATTCATCATGGAGCAGGGTGATGAGGAGATTGTGTCCCCTTCAAAGACTCCGAAGACCGCCGATGAAACCGAGGCAGATGAGCAAAAAAAGCAGGCTGCCATTCGCAAGTATGCATCTTCCCTCCCGAGATTTACTTATACGACCATTGCTTTTTTTGATGGTGTATGTGCATTACTAAAACCAAGTATACGTTGCTTATGTGGGCCATCAGGGAAATCGATGACATGCATAAGTTGGTCGACAATAATAATCCATGTGCGACATCGTGGAGAATCCCCATCCAGTACATCGATGATGCAGAAGGAGCGCATCGCCCTCGACCACTGGACGAACATCACGCCCAGGCTATTGCCGAAATGATGTACTGGAACCCACACACCGGTTCGGGATCTCCAGCCCTGATTTCCGTCATAGAGAATCAAGACGATCCAACAAGCACCAACCCAGAGGCAATCGTTTGGGCGGCCATCGGGCAAGGCAGATACAGGTAAGACCCATTGCGTTGATGGATGCATGCATATGTGTTCCAACTTACACTTTCTTTGTTATTCTACAGATTCACCTGCTTTGGGCATCAGCATTTGCTCGAGGCAAAGCGTCGCTGCGTCAAGGCGGATGAATGGCTACTGCCCCGTGGTACTTGGCACAGTACTGTTTTCGAAAACAGTACTATGACAAGTACTGACGCGGTGGAATTTTTTTCGATGCCCTCTTGTTCAATACTGATGATATCCTTCATATAATATCATCTTTGGGACCCAAACTGAGTTACCTTGTGGCCCATTGGTCGACAGACCACGTCCAGTGCTCTCGCTGGTAGCATGTTGTCACTCGGGTAGTACTTTATGTGATATAGTGGTTACGGCCTTGTGTGAAAAATGGTGTCACCTCTTTCGATTTTTTTTCTGAGAGATTTTGGCATCAAGTATGCCCCGCAATCATGCAAATTGAAGATATGTAGTATGCCCAATGATGTGTGATTTCGTGGGCCCGCTGGCATACCGTGATTTGATGCAATTGGCATGATAACATCCACCCTACTGCATGTGAAAAACCTAATATATTCCAAGCGATCCAACGTGGTACAAGTAGCATGCTAAAAATCATTCCAACAGGTGCCCAAACGCCGTACATCACCCAAATATGATTCAAAATGATCTTTTGGACTATAACCAGCATCGAACGGGGCCTATACGTTGTCGGGGATGCATAGATGAGTGTCGGATATGCGCTATGACCTCACAGTCATATCACATATATATCAATGTGTACGCGTACGCAAGTAGCATGCTAGGAATCACCCCAACGGGCGCCCTAGCGCCATATATCGCACGGGCATGGCTCAATATGATAATCCGGACTACGAGACGTACTGATTTGGGCATGGTTGATATTGGAGGTGCATGATTGAGTGCTGGGGACGAGGTGCTAGGGCCTGGCAGACAGAGTACAAGTACGCATACACAAGTAGCATGCTCGCAATTATTGCAACGGGTACCCTAGCGCCGTACATCGCCCAAATATGATTCAAAATGATCTTTTGGACTATAACCAGCATCGAACGGGGCCTATACGTTGTCGGGGATGCATAGTTGAGTGTCGGATATGCGCTATGACCTCACAGTCAACACAGGTGTACGCGTACGCAAGTAGCATGCTAGGAATCACCCCAACGGGCGCCCTAGCGCCATATATCGCACGGGCATGACTCAATATGATAATCCGGACTACGAGACGTACTGATTTGGGCATGGTTGATATTGGAGGTGCATGATTGAGTGCTGGGGACGAGGTGCTAGGGCCTGGCAGACAGAGTACCAGTACGCATACACAAGTAGCATGCTCGCAATTATTGCAACGGGTACCCTAGCGCCGTACATCGCCCAAATATGATTCAAAATGATCTTTTGGACTATAACCAGCATCGAACGGGGCCTATACGTTGTCGGGGATGCATAGTTGAGTGTCAGATATGCGCTATGACCTCACAATCAACACAGGTGTACGCGTACGCAAGTAGCATGCTAGGAATCACCCCAACGGGCGCCCTAGCGCCATATATCGCACGGGCATGACTCAATATGATAATCCGGACTACGAGATGTACTGATTTGGGCATGGTTGATATTGGAGGTGCATGATTGAGTGTTGGGGACGAGGTGCTAGGGCCTGGCAGACAGAGTACCAGTACGCACACACAAGTAGCATGCTCGCAATTATTGCAACGGGTACCCTAGCGCCGTACATCGCCCAAATATGATTCAAAATGATATTTTGGGCTACGAGAAACTGATTTTGTAGCCTTCTGTGAGGGGAAATACTTTTTGGGAATTTAACGAATGAGTGGGTCTAGCAGCTGAGTTGTAGTTGATCCTGGCTGGATATTTGGGTGTTGCCGCCATGCAGCCATTAAGATGCCGTATATTCATATTAGGATGCCATGTGAGGTACATGGATGTGGCATATAACACTTTATAGGTCACATGGTTCCATGTATCGAGGAAGTTGTGGTCGATTTGGCTTAGGGTCCGGGTGCGGGGGAAATGGTATAATTGGGCGTTGAGCGGCCACCACACCTTTCGATATGAATGACACGCTTAATGCATCGTATGCACATGGATATGCCATGAGCACTTAAATTGACCAACTATACATACTTATTGAATTTTAGAAGCCTTCACGACCGGCATACCATGACTTATGTGCTTATGCCACACGTTCGCGCGGATCCAATTCAAAAAAACAAATCCTCGAAAAAGCGAATTTCAGATTTCTGGCGGGTGTGGCTCATATGCCATCGCCGTGCGGGGCCTAATCCGTATCAATCACGCAAGTGAGTTGCGAAATACCTTACATACCTTCCAATTTCGAAACATGGTGGTTGGTTTGACCTCCAAGGCCTCGGAAGAGGGTCTCCCAAGGGTTCTAGTGTTCAGTACTTGTCACAGTACTGCGCGAATTAATTAATTTTCAGGCTTTGCACCCCTTGAAAGCATGCCGTATAAAAGCGTGTCTAAATCCATTTCTACTCTATAGTATCGTCGAAAACAAATCAATAGGGTCCTAAATGATTTTTCTAAGCTGTCAACTGACCGATCTAGCCTTATAAGATGACCGCTAGAGTGATTCAACCTTAGTACTTGTGACAGTACTGTTCCACGGGGCAGTAGCCATGAAGCAAAGCACGCAAACCATGAAAATCGAACGGAAGCGTTTCAGTTCATCGAATGCCGTCTCTTCATGAACTTGAGCGCCATCGAAATGAATCAGGTGTGTCTCACTCATGCCAGTTTTCTCAGGTGCTTCTCAGGGCTTACATACTCAAGTGTTTAGGGAGGGTTTACGGTCGGCCAGCTTCTCAGCTATAGTCATGATCCGTGCAATTCGTTTGCGCACGCAGCTTGGGAATGAGCAGAACAACATTGACGCCTACATGAAGCACCGCAACACCACGGAGATCATTCTTGGCATGCGAAAACACGTGGAGAAACTGATGGCCGAACCCAACGAGAGAGACGTTGCAATGAAGAGGTTTGAGAACGTGACTTTTCGTCGGGTGCCGCAGAAGCAGAACTTGAATCCCGAATTCGAAGCGGCGCTGAAGATGCAGGTGTTCAATCACCAGAAGCTGAATGCAGACAAGAAGAACACGCATTGGGCTGCTTGGGCTATCTCGGTGCAATCGCACAAGTTGTCCAAACAACTTCAGAGAGGTGCTGCCATTTTTTGTGAATTCCGTCTCGACATTATTCTTATTTGCTCTTAGGTGTTTTTGCAGTAGCTAACTGACGATTTGGTATTTCATGTTTTCGCTTTCAGTGATGAAGGCCCACAATGAAGGGGCGCTAGAGGGCGGTGACCCGGACGATGAAGACGCCACGGAGACGACCTTGGCCACGGTTGGGTCATCTCGCAATAAGCCCAAACGTAAACGTTCAAGCGGTATGTCGACCGGCACAACTGACCTCAACGCACCAACGACCAAGCAGCCTAAATGGGACCCCACATCCGGAAAGCCGATCGTCTACCATGATCTGCCGAAGGGGTTCTATGATACCTGGGCCCCCTTGACCGAAGGACACTTACGTGAGATCACTGAGCTCGTCGACGTAGCCGTCATCGAACAGAAGTACACGGTCAAAGATATGATCAACCGTATCGCCGAGATCAAGACTCTCAACAATGTTCGAGAGAACCTAATGCTGCTTGCCTCAGAGGCTCATAAACGATTCAACATAACAACCTCCTTGGAATCGACACCGGCCTACCGGCAACTGAGCTTTCTCAAGAAAAACCGGCATTCTATGCAGCTCTTTCTGCAAACACAACCGGGAGGGTTCGAAAACGACATATACGACATAGATGCACCCTGCTTCATTCCTTACCTAGATGAAGATGGGTATCCCATACCTAAGGAAAGGAAACCAGTGGATGCTGTCGTGGATCCCGGTGCTCCCGAGTCGAAGTTCTGGGATCGTAAGATGACCTACGGTGAGCTGGATGCAGAAATCATTACGCTGCAAAAGAAGCTTGACAGCTTTACGTTTCCCAACCCAGAACACGACTGGAAGAAGTTTTGCAACTATTTCCCAGGGGCTGGGGATGAGAGAGAAATACGTACATTACTGAAGGTAATTTACCTAAGTTGCGCCCTCTGGTCGTCCTTCACGATATCTGATTTTTTCCATACCGGCTTGCGCGTTCAATTAACAACGGGGTTTGTTTACAACTGTACCAGGCGGGAGTGGTGCCCCCGAAGGTCTCCTGCAAGAACGAGCAGGAGAACCGGAAATTTCAATTTGAACAACGGCCTGCAAAAGAAAAACAGCGGCACGAGGAGAAGATAGAGAAACTGATCAAAAACATTCCGAAGGATATAAAGTTCTACTGGAATAATATCGAGAGCGCTGTGTTGCTGAAAATCGGGTCGACGACAGCATCGACTGCGGAAAACCTCCTAAAGGATCTTCCAGGTGCGTATCTCGGTTTCATATTCCATTTGTGCACCGTAGCTATGTAATTACTAATCGTTTACATTGCACACAGGTGTGAGTTATCGCGTCGAATATTGTCAAACGTGCCTGAGGGCCAGCAAGTCGACGATGATGACTACTTCTACACTCACAAGATTCCGCAAGTGGTTTTCAAAAAGGACTTTCTGCTGGAGCCCGCATCACCTGATTCCTTCACGACTCTTCCCAGGCTTCCATTTACCGGTTTCATTATGGATTGCGAGTATGCTCTGGACTCGAACAAGAAATGGATCCCGAAACCTCTCTTAGCAGGAGAGTTCAAGCAATTCCTACACAACTTCAACAATTTGACCACGTGTGATGATTGGGTAGGGGGATGTTTCTGTGGCTTCCAACAACACCACGAGTTCTTCGAAGCCGCCAAGCAGTTTTGCCACGGGAACGCCGAAAAGATGTTCTGGGTGAAACCTTTGAGCAGATCGAACATGATGACCTTGGAATCCGGCGTTGCGCCACGGAACTACGCCAACCGTATGGAGTGCTTTGTCTTGTGTTACTACGTCAAGGAAGCAACACCTACAGGTCCGTAGATGTTAAGTTACGTACAATTCTGTGATTGCCTTTTGGCGTCTAAGCATGGGCAATCTGACTAAGCAGCGCTGATTGCTCTCGCAGACGAAACCCACCCAGCCGTTTATAAAAGGCTTCCCTGGATGGAGAACTTGATTAGAGTTCTCGGTGAGGAGGAGAATGCGGATAGTGATGTCGTCGATAAGCAGTTCGTGGCTTCTTGCCGAACCAACACCTGGGAATATGCCCCTGTACACTCGTCGAAATTCGCCAATAACTCCGAGGGAAAAAGAATTAACAAACACCAGAAGCCGCCGAAGCTCATCCACGACATCATCAATATCCATATGCGAGGTCCTGAGTTAGAGGGGGAAGCGAGGGGGAAATCTGCGTACGAGGGGGTGTTACCTCTTCATCACGAACATCACTTCATCTTGGATGCGTGCTGCGGTTCCGGGACCACTTCGGTAGCCGCCAACATGTTGGGATTGGGTTCCGTCGCTTTCGATAGGTAAGCATTCATGTCTACATCCATTTTTTTTAAAAATACTTTGTATATCGGTTTTAACAAGTGCTGGTGTCTTGGATGCAGGGAGCAAGGTATGGTCGACTCAGCGAAAGAGCGCATTAGGTTTCCTGATGGATTTTTTTCTTTGGCCGACGAAGTGTTGAGCAAGCAGGAATACGACGAGGTGAAAAGGCAGAGAGAGGCACATCGTAAAGAGCAAGAGAAAGTCGAGAAGGAGCGGGAGAAGAAGACGGCGGTCGAAATGAGGGAAACGGAAAAGGCCGCCAAGCAGCAGGAGGCCGAGGCCGCCAAGGCCGCCAAGCAGCAGGAGGTCGAGGCCGAGAAGGCCGCCAAGAGACAGCAGGCCGAGGCCGCCGAGGCCGACAAGGCCGCCAAGCAGCAGCAGGCCGAGGCCGTCAAGGCCGCCAAGAAAGAGAAGGCAGATGCCGAGAAGGCCGCCAAGCAACAGGCGGATGCCGAGAAGGCCGCCAAGAAAGAGAAGGCCGAGGCCGAGAAGGCCGCCAAGAAAGAGAAGGCCGAGGCCGACAAGGCCGCCAAGGCCGCTGCAGCCGCCGCGGCGGGGCCTATACCTAAGCGGCACGCGGCACAAGGCGGAAAGTCGGAATCCGATCATCAGACCAAGAGACGTAAACGGTAAAGCTCGCTAGGCAATGATGATTTCCCTGGTAGGACATGGTGCCAGCACCTAGGTCAATATTTGTTGATAGTCTTAATAACCTATTGTCTCAGTGCAGAAGTACGCTGATGAAACACGTATGGTATATCTTGATATGACAATTGTAAATAAAGTATGTTCTCCAAAGGTATGGGCGACATATGTTGTTGTGGAACCGATGTCATTTATGGGGCGGGTGACATGCCTCCGCTTTCATTGTGATTGCCTGATTATATTGGTTAAATGAAGTTGAGCGGTACCACGACGACCATTGAGGTATGAAACCTATTCCCCTCTCTTCCAAAATCATTTCCCCGCTCGACACTTCATCGACGCACCTTTATTCCCATCCATCTCAGTTCAATCAATTCCAATGACAATACTTGCTACTTTGCGGAAGGAAAATCCAGATAAAAACGTTTGGTTACTATGGTTCCCTGAAGAGTCCTCGCCCTCAGAACTAGCGCTCAAGAAATCGATGGAAGAGGACCATAAGATACAATTTCAAATGTATGACGCAAGCGTGCATGATAATCTGCCTTTACGGATGAAATTTTTGTACCCAATTTGCCTGCACTGCGGGCTTCAAGATCGTTCACAACTTGCAACGTGTACCGGCTGCTATCTTGCGAATTACTGCAAAGCCCCCGCCCCAAACTTGTCGGAAAGCTGATTACGCACGGCATAAGTTTTTCTGTCGTTTTGCAAGGGGTCATATATTAGGGCAGCCATATGCAAGATGCCGACCTTTGTTTAAGTACCCGGGGGATACGCGGCATCCAGCAGAACGGAATTCCATGAGTGCTTGGTCCTATGGGGACTACCTGCAGTTTCTATCCTTTTGGGAAATCCAATGCGTCGCATGTTTTGCAGGTCGGCCAAAGGGTCGCCCCATCGTGAGACAGCAGATATCTGGCGGACAAATCGTTACCTCGGTGCGCATTGAAATGCGGGACGCCACAATTTTCAAAACCCCTCACTTTCAGAAGTATACAGCAAGGATGGAGTTTGTATACTCCAACTTACACGCTCCAGATTTTGTATATTCTTATCCATTTTACCGTCTCACTCCGTTTGGTCGGTTGATGATGTGCATCTGCAAGTTAAGGTGCCCGAAAATCATACTTCAGAGGTTGCTTTCATAGAATGATTGACAATGCAGACAGAATAATCATGGACTTCGCAGACACGCCTTCGTCGCAAAGTAATAGTAGATATGTACTTGTAGGTCCTTCGATCCGAGCGGACTAGTACCGGGTATCTGATAGGCTAATAATTCGGCAGGTCCAAGACTTTCCAAGATCATAAGCTCTATTTCTTGCCTAAACTACTCATTTGCCCCTTTTTCCCGTCAGCGACGCACCTGCTTCTACTTCTACCATAGTCATGCCATCCAAGCGGCAGTCTGTTTTCACGTACATCGACCACTTTGCCAAAAATCACGGGGAGTATTACCCATGCAGCAGTACAGTTCTTCTTCCGCCGGGTATGACTATCCAAAAGTTGTGGGAGAACTACAATACGCAATGCGTCGACGGCGAAGGCATGGAATGCTCACTCAGCCTTTTTTGTCGTGTGTTCAGAGAGGAGCTTAGCTCTTGGGTCAAGTTCCGTCGGATGAATTGATGCTATATATCGACAGCATATAGCTTTGTCATTGAGCAAATTGACTTATCGTTGGAACACCGTTAACTATGATTGTATTCGAACATATTTTGAATGAAATTATTATCGACGTTTCACATTTCCAATGTTGTGACATGCTATGTTTGTGACATGCGGGCCTTCGATCCGATCCACCTGAAAGAGGTCATTTGATAGGCCAACTGAAATCACGGCGGCCACACTACTGAGATATTTAAGCACCTACCTTGTCCTCACAACTCACTTTTCAGCTTGGCACTTTACTTTCTTTACCTGCCACCTCATCCAACCATGCCATCCAAGCGAGAATGCATTGTTGCCTATGTTCTTGTCATGTATGCAACATGCCCTACTACTGCGCCCAGAATGAGAATGAGGAATTTTGACTATCCTCCTCATGGTATGACTGTTCGAATGTTGTGGAGGAACTACAATGAATGTTATATGTGCAGGAATGCGGAAGACAACAAATGCACGTTGGGGTATTTTCGATGTGTGTTTCCAAACGACCTTGCCTTTCGGTTCAAGTTCCGACAGGTTCAGCCGTAACGTTACCGTCAACGTTACCTGTCGCGGCAATTGAAACCACGGCGGCTACGAGTCAGAATGTTATCTTGATTCCACTTTGATTTCGAGCACTTAGGATTGCAACCTCCCGAGGGTTTTCGACTACTTTTCGATAAGAATAAACATATGTTAACAATGTGGTAGAAGTGTATAATGTTCATTCGTCAATATGGTCACTGAAGTCGACTACCCCCAGGTCGTTCACGCAGGCCGCGGCTGCACACCGGGCGGTGACGACACTGTCGACCACACCGTCGGGCATCTCGTCCAGTGGCAACTCCTCGTCCATCTGGCGTTCTGCGCTCTCTGCTTCCTCTTCCACCCCCTGCACCACTGTGGCGTGCATGTCCTCAAGCTCGTGTTCGTTGACCTCGGTGGGCTGCTCTATCGCACTCTCCGGCTCGTTCCCCATGAGCTCCTCCAGAGCCAGGAGGTTCTCAATGTCCTTTGGGAGGTCGATGGCGCGCTGGGATATCAAGATTGCTGCAATCTGCGAGCAAGTCCGCATGGAGCTGCGGAGGTTGGACGCCAGCAGGTGGAATTTCCTGCTGAGGACGTTGGGTGGGACGGCTCTGGGTACCTGAGCAGCCTTGTCGAACTCCTCAGGCGTCTTGACCTTGAAGCCCTGCATCTTCTGAGTGCTGCCCAGGGCGACTGCGGCCCTGGCCTGGAGCTCTGGTGCATGGCTGACGCCAACATCGTCACTGTCTCCCAGCCCCTCACCAGCGAGGCAATCCCGTTCATCCTCCTCATACTCCGCCTGCTGGTTGAAGTTTGAGTTGTACTCAGTCTCGTCATCGCCGTCCTCTGACTGGGCCTGCGCCTCGGCGCCCTTGCCCCCCTTCGGCGGTGTTCCTGTCTGCAGGCCTGTCAGCTCTGCAGCGAGCTTCTCCTTATGGCTACTATCCAAATTCATGGTCCTCCCACAAGGACCAACGCGCGATGACTATTATGAGTGCCACATGGATCTTTGAGGCGTATATGTGCTTTTGGCATCATATTTATGAGCCAATTGAATAATTTTCCCTACAGGATCGTCCACGCGTGTGCTAGAGGGGCGTGCTTAAAGGGTGCGCTTTTGATATGTTTTTTATCGAAATCGTCGGGAAAAAAATGGTCCTCCCACAAGGACCATAGTCTTTAAGCGTCCTAGCGGTTGCATGGTGCGCGGTGTTGGCCGCTCATGGTCGCACACCTCGAGTTTATGACCAAAAATGAAAACGTAGTTGGATAGTCCACACTCTAGTCGCCATCTGAGCTCTCGTTTACCGTGGCGGGTGATCACTCCCGAGTGAAATAAGGATTTTGTGATTTTTGCACTTCTAATTTTCACTTCGCGTCAAGCTAACGAGTGCACATCGCTCACATACTTGCCCATATGGCTTATGTTAAGCTTTCAAAAAATCATTTTATGGATATACTTCAAAAGTTTAAGCACCATACGCTCCTACCACACTGTGAATGCACTCTAGCGGGCATCGTGGATAATGGGTCATGTTTGCACCGATTATCCCATTCCGGCTAAAAAAACCGACTAAAAAGGTGTACGGTTGTTAATAAGCATTAGAGATGGCCAATAAATGCACTCCGACATGACGTATGACCCAAATATGATGGGGACATGTGTATAAGATCGATATGATCGCATGGACGCAGGTGTAGCCTGCACATACTATTCCCAAAAAATTAGTGAAGATATCGTATCTTTTTGTGCCTTTTTGAATTTTCAAAAAATGCAATCTGAAAAAGTTGAGGGTGCTTGTCGCAAATGCGAACGCCATGGATATATTGGGTGGATCCAGGCCGGACCAAGCATCGAAGTAATTAATATATGTCCCATTGATACTAAAAATCATTGGGCGCGCCTTCTAGATCCGAACCAATGCCCAATTAAATTCTTGCAACATTGGTCCTTGTGGGAGGACCATAATCGATTATGGTCCTCCCACAAGGACCATGGGATAGTAGCCACTTAACCTCAGCGTTGGCTGCCACCTGCTGCTGCTGCTGCTGCTGCGGTTGCTTCTGCTTGGCCTCCGGCAGCTTGAGCCACTCCTTCGTGGTGATCCCCATCTTGTGGTTCTCGAAGCGGTGAGCGATGTTGTAGGCACGCATCTGGGCATTCTTGACCTCGTTCGGCCACTTCGAGTTCTGCCGGTCCTTGTGGAAGTTAGGAGGCACTCGGGCATCACGACATCCAGTGTAGCAACGCTCTGGAGGATGGGGCAAGCGCGTGAAGCAGTAGTCGCACTGGAACTCCTTCGAAGCGTCAGGTGGTGGGACCCTGCCGTAGGTGGGCTTTTGCCGCTCCGCATTGTTCACCTCCCTCGGAGGCTTCCTAGCATCATCACCCCCAGGCTGTGCTGGCTCCTTCTTCTTGGGGTCCCTGCGTCTGTCCCCAGTCTTGTGGGCAGAGCTGGAGCGCCTCATAGAGGACACCAGTGCGGCCAGGTCAAGCCCCAGTTGCCTGGCTTCGTAGCAAGAGTACACACAGGTAAGCCTGCGAACCAGATCCTGCTGCAGTGTCAGAGCCCACGCTTCCGCATCGTTCTTCAGCTTGTCCTGAACCTCCACGATGACCTCCAAGTCCTCCCACGTGACCTTGTTGGGGGCAGGATGACTGACTCGTAGCTGCTCGGATACGCGATCCCGGTATTCCTTAATGCGAAGACCCTTGATGCACTCCTCGACGTCTTGCCTAACAATGGGGTTCTCCACCATCTTGCCAGCGTTGAGCGCTGCCTCCCTGCGACGACAGCTCTTCACGTACTAGGCGAGGCCATCCTGCTCAGTGGTCTGTGACTTGGCGACCAACAGGTCCTCCTTCTCTTTGGTGCCCTTCATTAGGAACTTGGCCTCGAGCTCTGCAACGAAAGCCCTCAAGGCCCAACAATAGTGAGAATCCTCCGTGCCATCTGTCCCCGTGAGACCCTTAGTGGAGGTTCCCTCGCTTTCCCACTCTTCAGACAGCTCGCCATCAGCATCGCCTTCCTCGAACGTCGAACCTCTTGCAGACTGCCCATGTCGCTCCTGGCGCCAGCTCATGGAAAGGAGGTTGTGCGCAGCGCACTGAGCCCTGAAAAGCGTCCCTCGTGGTGAGATCCTTCAAGACATGACACGCATGAGAGGCCATGAGGCCATCCTTCAGGTATGCAGCGCACCACCAGTCATAGGCGACTGAGGTAGAATGATCGTCCCCTGCTAGGAACGAAGGCAAGCTGTCCCACAACGATCTGTAATCTGGTTTGGAGTCAACAAAAGCCTTCTTCGCCTGCGGACTGAGCGCATGAAAAGCCGCTGACCTCATGTGCCTGCGTTTCCTGGCCTCGTGAACCCGCTGTGCTTTTGCCACCATTTCAACGAAACGCCCGATAAAGAGCGCCCTATCTTCGTTCTTGCCACCAGTGTAGCAGAGTTTGACATCAGCCTTGTCAAGCGCGTGACTGTCCCTGTCATACTGATCCAGCTCGTCTACGTCGTCAAACGCAAAGAGGAACTGATTGGCTGCGGGCGCCGAGGCTGCTGCTGTTCCTGCGAGTGTTGCTGCTGCTGCTCTTGCTGCCGCTATTGATATCGGTGTGGAGGGGCTGGATTCTGGAGCCGACCCCTCTGTGCTCATATAGCCAGTGTCAAGCCCCTGACTGCTCCTCTCCCGTGCCAATCGCCGTGCCTCACGCTCTCTGGACTGGGCAGTGGCAGCGCTCGGCTCCGCCTCACCCTCCGTGGTCAAGTACTGCGTTAATGCTCAGCAAGTGGGACTAAGGAAGTGTCTCCTCCCTCGGCGCGAAGCTCATTCACCAGCAGACTGCAGGCTTGATTCAGGCCGGTTTAGGCCAGTGCACTGAGTGCCCCTGGATTCACACCGCTCTGAACAAGCAAGAGGACGAAACGCGCGTAGCCAGCGCAAGCTCAGAGGTCCAGCAATACGTCTCAGCGCTCTGAATCAACAGCAGATGTAGGATGGAGGCTTAATTCAGGCTGGTTTAGGCCAGTGCACTGAGTGCCCCTGGATTCACGCCGTTCTGAACAAGCAGGAGGACGAAACGCGTGCAGCCAGCGCAAGCCCAAAGGTCCAGCAATATGTCTCAGCGCTCTGAATCAACAGCAGACGCAGAGTATTCGTGCAAGAAGGGCTTAGTGTCTATTGCCAGATCGGTGGGTTTACCCACCGTAACACCGAGTTACGGTGGGTAAACCAACCCTACGCTTTTGGTGCGTAACGGGGTCATTCCGCGGTTCCGCAAGAAATGTGACATTAAAGTGGCCTTAAAGACACCTAAAACCAACATAAAAAGTACTCGGGGGTCATTAGGCTTGGCGGCAAACGCTGTTAAACATGCCTCCTGTACCGCTCAACTTAAGAAAACTTGAGAAATTAATAGGGTGTAAGTTATGTATTCCCGCTGGTGCATGTGGGCGGGAATGGGCTATCCAAGAGTTTGGCGGGCAGTGCCCCAACCCCCTTGACTATAGCTTGAAGGCCCTCGTGACCGCATATGACCCGAACAAAGCACCTAGCAAACGATTCGAAGTGACTTTCGAATATGACGGAGACAAGCACGCGAAGTCCCTTGCCTTCGTCACCGAGTATCTGCAAGGTGAAGCACCCCAGGACAGCGACCACGAGGAGGAAGACGCCTTGCAGGCTTGCACGGCACTGGTAGTCCACGACCCCGATAGTGCACCTCCAGCCGGTGAACTTGCTGAGCAGGATGAGGAAGTAATTCGTGCGCGCCCTCGGCAGCCCGCCAGGCGCAGGATCAACACCGCACCCGCTCGTGTCCTTGCGGAGTACTCCGACGACGATGAAGACCACGACCTACTTCACTGTGACGACGAACCTGAAGAAGAAGCTGAGTTGGTCGAGGAGGGTGAGAAGTTATTGGGGAAGTACGATGATATTGTCTGGAAGCTTGGCGGCATGGAAGCTTGTCAACGCGACCAGGGGCGGTGGATAGATGAGGACCCGAAGATCCGCTGGGACCGCGTGCTGGAGGCCAAACCTGAGCTGAACGACACCTTCTTCCTGAAATATTTTTGTGCGTTCTTCCCTTACACCACACTTCCTTGGTGGTGTAAGGAAGTAACACAGCGAGGCAGAGCCAAGTATCGCAACCTGTTTATCACTCGGAACAGGGACTTCACCCCAGGGTTGTTTTTCGTCTTCATCGGCAACTTTTTCTACATGGCGCAGCATCCTGGAGTGCCTCGGCGTGCTTATTTCAACGAAACTGCCGTTTTCCCAGAGGTTGCTCACAATCTCTCCAGGTTTGGTTTGACCTACACTGACTTCGAGCACGTGATCGAAGCTCTCGAGCTGCCGCAGTATACGGCAGGGATGGCTGCAGCAACAGACAACAAAAAACTGTTTGCGCCAAAATGCGGCCCACCCTTGGGAACTCCCTCTCCTGACGAGTTCGTTTGGGTCCGACGTTTCATAGACACGTGGAACGCGTGGATAGCGTGGACGTATATATCATCTCATATCCTGAACCCTGACGAGACGATGATACGGTGGCTTTCGAAGTATGGGTTGCCTGGATTGATGTTTGTGCGGAGGAAACCGGATCCTTTAGGCCACGAGCTGAAGAACGTCAGCGACGCCCTCTCGCGCATTATGGTTTGGGTGGAGTTGCAGGAGGGGAAAGATCGAGACAGGTTGAAGAACTATGTCAGGGAATACGGTGCGACTACCGCCTTTGCTCTTCGACTTGTAGATGCTATGAATCTAGTTGGCAAGGGGAAGAAGCTCATCATGGACTCTTGGTTTGGCTCAGTGAAAGCTTCAGCGCTTTTGCTAGAGCGGGGAACGTTCCTTGTCGCGATAGTGAAAACGAACACTAAGTTTTACCCACTGGCTAGCCTGAAGACGTTGGCCTCGACCATTGATAAAAAAACGCACAGTACTCGTGCTGTTTCCATGACCACCGATCTGAAACTCGACAGCGGTACTAAACAGATCCTCGCACTGTATCACCTTGGACCTGCAGGCTCTGTATTGCCTGTTGTTGCCACCTGTGGCATATCCCTCCGCGGTGCAGACCGTCAATACGACGCTCACCAAAAGTTGTCTACTGGTGAGAGGAAGATTGAGCAACGTGTGTGCACCCAACCTGGTGTGGTGGCGGATTACAAAAAGCACTTCCACATAATCGACGATATCAATCAACAGACAAACCAAACAGGTCGGCTGGACGAGGCGTGGAAGACGCACTATTGGCCGCACAGGGACCTCGCGAAGTTTCTGAACATCTCCAAGGTGAACGCTTTAAACGCATGGGGGTTTTTTGGCGATGCAGCAGAGGCAGGTGTCCCTGAGAGCGAGCGTGCTCGACATTTTACTAATGGATTCATCCGCGAGTGCTATGCTAACCCCTGGCTTCGTGAAGACCCGCAGTGGGTCTGCCCCGCTGGTCTGGAGGGGAACGACGGCGAGCTGCGCGGATCTTTATTCTCTCCACCTTCTCATGGCACGCGGTCGCTCATACCAGCCGAGATTGCAACGCCTGAATCTGATGTTCTTGCGGATGATGCGGAGCAGTCGAAACCTGTGTGTTTCTTGAAGGGTATCCCTGGCGGTCACGCCCAGAAGTGCACGGTGCCGACGTGCAAGGCGCAGTGCTATATGTACTGCGTCACCTGCCACGATCCCGCAGGTGTCGGAGCCAAATCCGGACGGTACGCTTGGATCTGTGGCCCCAGAACTGGGCGGGAATGCTTCAAGGAGCACGTCACCCGTGTTGCGCAGAAGGGTGCCAACTTCACTCCGAAAAGAAAACGGGTAGCGAAGCTTGCAGGAGACGCTGAGGAGTTGGCAAAAGCCAAAAAACAAGCTGCTGACACCGCTGGTGCGCTCGAGGCTGCATCTGCAGCTGCAGCGGAGGCTGCCGCAGCGTTGAAAGAATTGCTGGAATCTTAAGCGAGGTACTACGTAAATAGTGCAGAGGCAGTTGGCAAGAAAACGGTATATGGGCTGTTTGTTTTTTGAGCTTCCTGCAGAGTTCTAGGCTATCTAGGTAGCATGCATGACCGCGCGCACCACCTATTGCGCGGTTTCCTGTGTTTAACGAAAGATGCTGCACATGCCAGAGAGCTCTTCATACATTGTGAACGAAGCTTGGGAAGCTGGCTAACTTTGGTTTTTATGTTTAATACTATATTTCACGGTCATACACTATCGTATTAAGGTTGGCACTCAATTTGGGCTCTTATCACACCTGCAGCGCTCACGCGAAGTTGCTAAATAGTGCTAAATCAGTGCATTTTTTTTTTTTAAATGACAATACACATGCTTAAAACACAATGGATTGCCTTATCGAGATAAAAGCTTTTAGTCTATGAGTGTATTTTGATGTATGAACTTTTGCAGCTTGAGCTATATCCATTGACATAAACTTATTTCCCCTGAGAAACCCTATGAAAAATAATGGTTTTTAGTCATTTTGGGGGCTTATTACACCCTGACACCCCCATGCCAACGCGGCATGTCTACGATATGCACATGACTCCCCAAGTGCTGTACATCAAAACTTAACATTGCCAACTATCATATTCGAAGTGCCAATCTTAAGATCGCATGCTAGCGCCTCCCTGCTTACGGTACGGATCTACCAATATGTGTGACACTTGTAAACCCACCATAAGCAAATTTCCGAACCCACCATAATATTTGGCAACTTCATGCGCTTCATACATGTCGAAAACACTTTAGAATGGTGCAAATTATGTTTTCCATGTTCGAAGGGACTCTTAATGAGTGCCTTGAAACATAGGTTCGAGGCCATATACGCCGTTACATAGCGGCTTTGGGTTGTTTAAAATCGTCGTTACGGTGGGTAAACCCACCGTAACCATTTGGCAATACAGTAGACATTAGAGCTGAGCCAGTGTGCTGAGCACCCCTGGATTAGCCAAGCCAACGTTCATCAAGAGCACAGAGACTATAAAAACAACTCTTCTCCCACCAAGGCACCAGGAATAGCGCAAATATGCAGTGGTGTGAGCTAAGCCAGTGTGCTGAGCACCCCTGGATTCACAGCACCACTGCTCATTAAGGGTCCGGGAGTTGGCATGGAAGTTCACCCCCAGTCCAGTAAGAAAGAGTGGGAGTCGCCACACAGAGTTGGGAGCTAAGCCAGTGTGCTGAGCACCCCTGGATTCGCAGCACCACTGCTCATTCAGAAGGTCACTGGTGATATGAGGGCCTCACCGGTTGACAAGTACTGTAGGAGAGATAAGAGAATTCTCGCACACATTATGATAAAGAGCCCAAGAGTCCCAAGTAGTCAACAGCACTTCAGGCTGAACCAGTACTCAAAATAAGTCTGAATCCACCAGATACCTCTGCCAAACCAGTAGATAGTGTATATAAAGACCACTCACTTGTCGCCTTCAGGGCTGATGTCGCTGCTAATCCTCTGGCAAGCTCGCTCCTGCTTCAGGCTTAGGCCAGTACACCAGGGGTGTCCCTGGATTAGCCGTCAGACAGGGTGGAACTGCCAGAGAAACCGTAAGGTGCAAGTCCACTCATAAGGTAACAACTCACTGCTGATCCACTTTTAATTAGTAAGCCCAGGCAGATGCCGCCGCTAATTAGCTCCCAAGTCGCACGCTTGCCTTTCAGTTAGGCCAGTACACCAGGGGTGTCCCTGGATTCACTTCAGACAAGGTGGTCAACTGGAGGGACCACTGGAAAACAGCTCATCAAGGTGGTCATTCACTGCTGATCCACTCTGTCGCTGCCGCCGCTCAAGCTGATGCCGTGCTGATTAGCTTCTAACTGAAGAACACCTGTTCGCAGTTAGGCTAGTGCACCGTGGGTGCCCCTGGATTCACTGTAGAACAAGGTGGTGAGGCTGAGCATATCGCAGGATAGGAGAAAGCCGCTCATTAGCCAGTAAATTCAGTGCTGATCCGCTGCCGCCGTCGCTGGTGACCTTTTTCCGTGCAAGTACCACCAAGTTTAGGGAAGAAGAAGGGTCCGCCAGTGCACCTTGGGTGCCCCTGGAGTCGCCTGACTTCCGAATCCGCTCTCACAAACTACTGCTGACTTCTCGCCAAAGGGTCTTTACTTCCGAATTAACACTGAAATAAAAAGCCGCTCCGCGCAGGACATTATTGTTTTGAAAAAGAATAAAAACAGCAGTAAAATATATTCATCAAAAATCGGTATAATAACCACAAAGTACGAATTATCGTACAAAGCTGTGAGCAAAACTGTTTTCGCAGTCTAGCACTGGCACACGAACCGCCTCCTAGTGCTGGCGAGCAGCAAAACAATAATGAGTCCACTAGCCTGACCTACAGTCAGAGCTTACTTATATCTCAATGCTCTGTCACATTTCCCAAAACTGTAACGGGTTCTAGCCCTGAAATCTTCATCTGGCCAATGGAAAGTCATTATTCCATGCCAGTTCTAACAATGTTACCGTTCACCACATTCTGATTGACACGTCAGTGGCAAAGTGGTCACTGTCATCTTCTTCCTATCACTTCCTGGTCACCGGATAATGACCATATCTTTTCTGGCAGGTCTGCATCTCTCGAGCAGTCATCTTACGCGAAGCCTGTCATACTTGTCATCTCTGTCACGCGTTTCACCAGCTGGACAAACCCGGCGCGGTACCATGAGAAGCCGGCGTTTGTTACAAGGACATTCCTTACAAAATCGATCATTCCAATGAACCGTTATGTATGTATCTCGGGAATCTCTGCCGAATAAGATGTGTCTGCGTACAGTTCAATGATACAATAATCGAGCGTGCGCAACCCGCGCTAAGTGTTGGGCTAGTCCCTTGCGGCAACGCTATCACCCGCTCTCTTCTTACCGCCTACATTTTTTTTATGGAGGACGCCAACCTTCGTCTTTTAATTCACCGAGCCGATGTCTCCCTGCTACGCCTACAGAGCATTTATCATCAAAAGTATCCTGAAATGGTGGCACCTCGCGGAATGTGCATGTCTCCGAAATTAATCGCGAACCACCTCAAAATGTTCGCGCTGGACACCATCCTTTTAACCCCACTGCCCGAGTCCCCCCACGAACATGTTCTACATGTGCGATTCAATTCGACTGAAAGTTCAGAATCCTCCTCACTTCCCATCTTGGAATGGCAGATTCGATGTGGCGATGATACTTGCTCCCCATTCCTTTCCATGCTCCATGTGCCCAATGTTCCGTTGGTTAATATCAGTGTGTTGCTCCGTTACGATGACCTGTCAAACGCTGGCATGGGGTGTGGGTCATCGACAGCTTATCAAACGCGCCGGCAACCGATGGAATTTTGAATCGTTTCCCCGATGTCTACAAGACATGCCGATTTGCTGCACGCGTGATACTCATTGTTGATAAATATTTGCGCTCTGGTCGCTCCTATTTCAACCCGGTTCCCCGTGAAGAAGGTCTATTTGCCAAAGTAAGCCAATGCATGACCTTTACGAGAAGAACACTTCAACAAGATGAACTCGACAGTACAACGGATGGGCTCGGGGGATGGATCATAGCTCACGATTTATGATCGGGGACACCCCAAGGAGAAACATGGTATTTTCAACTGTTGGATGCGCATTTGCAAGCTCACATTAGATACTTACACTAATGTATTATTCTGCTAGCTTAATACACCAACACTTACCCTTATTTATGTGCTCCTAGACATCCTAGACAAATATTTGGTGTACTGTATTTTGAATAAATTTGTATGATGATATAGATTTGTGTATCATATGCTAGTACCCATCTCAGTTGCAACTTGTTTTCTGGGAATTGAAGCATCCGAATATGCACATCCATAAACGTGTACCGTGCACCAGGTACAAAAGCTGTTGCCCGACCCTTGAAGATTCATTTCCCCTTGTTTCTTCTAACATGCGCACCTTCAACCATACCTTCAAACATCTGCTACTTACCTTGAAAGCATTGCCATCTGCAGGTATTATAACTCCACATTTATCCTCACAATATATATATTTTCGACTTTTGCTATGGGTTTCTCACGACTTTCGCTTCAACTGCTAATCACCTTGCAAGCATTGTTATCTACAGGTATAAAATCCTGCAATATCGTGGCCACGTTATGCCTTCAATTCTACGATTCGGAGTTTATGGGACACGCGATCGTGATGAAGACACTGCAGACGCTATCCATACACATGGAATGGTCCACCTGCGATGTCCTCAATGCAATGTAGACCGCTGGATGATATGTAAGTAACCTACGAGGACAGACATACGGGACACCGACAGGACTTACCGATCGTTTGGTGGCGCTACACCTGGAGAATTCGGAAATACATGTTTTTTGACCTTCAAGAACCGGAACTTTATCCCGACCAGAGCCCAATAGGGAACGAATGGGTTACCCCAAGGACACTGGTCATTCCAATCGACGTCACTTGGGCGCTTATTATTCCGCGGCATCAACGAGAAGAGGAAATCGACGCCATACACTTAAAATTAATTATACGCCACACACATAAAATTACTTATACGCCATACACTTAAAATTATTTTTTTGCGAATTTTGAGGTGGCCGACTCGGACCGGACTCGGACCGAGTGAGAATCTCAATGCGGCCCGAACCTCATTTGTATAAGACGATGTCCGCACTGGAGCGTGCTCGTCGCTGTGTCGCAGGCTGAGTATGATACACGTTGTTTGAGGGTGGACCGCTCGGATGAACATTGTCACGACAAGCACTCTCACGACGGTTACTTGCGCAACCTGGGCTCGACTGAGTGACGTGACAACTTAGTGACAACTCAGTGACAACTCAGTGACAACCCGTGGTCATTATGACGCGACCCCGTCTGTTTTCGAGGAGAAGTGGCAAAGGCGGTAACGAAAAGAGGAGACGGAGAATCGGCTCGAGGCCGAGCCGCTGGTGTGGCAGAGATATCGTCGGTAACGCAAAGCATCGCGATTGGTGGAACTTGGAAAGAAGAGTTAGCATGAATTGAGCGGGCTGAGGAAGATAAGTAACGGGGGCGGCAAAAAGGGACCTTTAGATGCTCATTATTTGGTTCTCAGATCATGGTGTAGTTGACAAGGCGTGCGACTATGAACCATGAGGTCTCGTCGTGTTCGATCCTCACTCGTCTGCGCTCAAGCGTCGAGTTTGAAGCGACGCGGTATAAATATATATTCAGAGTTGATCGCCTAAATATAAATTTGTATTGGATAGCTAGTGCTTTGTCGCTATTACGTTCTCCATCAGGGTAACGGGTGAAGAAGCAAGCCGGGGCGACGACAAGCACCGCGACACCGGTGAAGAATCAATCAGTGCAGTGACTCCGACTGACAGCCAAGGAGGTGAAGGAGAGAGGAAGGGGTCCAGAAGGAAAACTCAGAAGTTTCAGCGGCAGATTCTAGCACGATACGTTTCATACAACATAGTTTAGACGCTAGGAGCTTGCCCGCTCAGATTTTTGCCTCCCTGTCACGGGGGAAGCTGATTCCCTACCTGTATGGGGGCCTGCTTCTCCCTGTTTCACCCCTCGCCGTGTGTGTGTCATGTGACACCTATAGCCGTGACACTGTTCCGTGACTTGCTAGTTAGCCTCCGTTATTGCTAACTCTCCAGTTTTATGTTATCACCGTTACGAGCACCCGGCCCTGTGTGTTTTCTGTGTCTCACTGCCTATATATATACCCGTTACATATATATATATAGTCAGATCATCCTTTTCATAAGGTTATCGGTCCCGTACCGCGCTAGTGGTGCTCATTGCATTCGACTCGCTTCGGCCTCAACGCCGATTATACTCCGTATTTTTTATCCGTCAACTCCGTGGGCTCAGCATCTCCGTTACTTACCGTCTTTGCCCGTGAAGTACTCCGCCTACCGTTTGTGATTGGTGGTTTGCTTATCCGTTACTTATTATCCGTTCCATCTTTTGTCGAAATTCGGGCATCCTACTTCGTTCCGGGAATGTCTCAACAACGTCAAAATGACCTTGCAGAGGCGCTCCGCACTGCAAGGCGGACTGGCGCCTCATCTACGCCGTCCTCACCGTCAACAGACTATTGGGAATAAATGAATCTCGATCGTCGTCTAAAAACCTTCATTTTGACACAATTTTCGTCGTCTAAAAGTTATTGCCACGTCATCTGAAAAGTGCCACGTAAGCGACACGTAAGCGACACGTAAGTCGTCCCGCAATTTTTATTACAAAATATTACTGGAATTATTTATTTGTGCATGATACTTTCGTACTCGGCGAGTCCCGGTAGATTTTTTTGTTGCATTATTGTTCATATGCGTGCATATCATGTACAAGTATGCAAATATGGGTACATCCATGTGCAATTTAGGCCAACATGCACGGTACACGTTTATGAATGTGCGTATATAGGTGCTTCAATTCCCGTAAAATAAGTTGCAACTGAGATGGGTACTAGCATATGATACACAAATCTATATCATCATACAAATTTATTCAAAATACACCAAATATTTGTCTATGATGTCTTCTAGGCAAGAGATTTCGATCATTTCACCGTGCTAAGGCTACTATATTGCTGATACATTGGAATCTATATCTTCAATCCACAATTATTTGCGGTACTTGTAGGTTTTATTTCCCTCGATAGCGAGGTAACGTTGACGGCAATGTTGACGCTCTATCGGAAAACATAAATGGCAGAGCTTTATTGGTCAAGGCAATTGCATCGCACGCAATATAGGTCGATTTCCTCTTCTCGTTGATGCCGCGGAATAATAAGCGCCCAAGTGACGTCGATTGGAATGACCAGTGTCCTTGGGGTAACCCATTCGTTCCCTATTGGGCTCTGGTCGGGATAAAGTTCCGGTTCTTGAAGGTCAAAAAACATGTATTTCCGAATTCTCCAGGTGTAGCGCCACCAAACGATCCCTAAGTCCTGTCGGACATGTCTGTCCTCGTAGGGGATGTTTAAGAACTTACATATCATCCAGCTGTCTACATTGCATTGAGGACATCGCATGTGGACCATTCCATGTGTATTGATAGCGTCTGCAGTGGCTTCATCGCGATCGCGTGTCCCATAAACTCCGAATCGTAGAATTGATGTCCACTGCCCGGTGGTACATGGGGATGTACCCAAGAGGGTCTGGGTACATAGGGATGTACCCAAGCTAAATCGACGGTATGGGAGCATAGATTTAACGGTTTGTCGTTACGAATCATCAATATAGCTAGCCAACATCATCATGAACACGGGAATATGCCGTCACAAGCATCCTGGTAGGATATATATCATGTCAGGTGCATTCAAACCCATGCAAATCGCAACTTGGCTCCCAAAAACATTTTTCTAATTGTTTTTTTACCACGGTTTGTTGCGACTCGCCTTTTTCACAGTCTCGCATATCTTAGGGGGGGGATTCTTCACAAAGTGGAATACTTTTTAAGGTTTGTTACACCACAATATCTTAATTAATTTATTCTCGTCATGTTCGGCGTACCCTAGATCCCCAAGCTTAACTGCTTACTTGCCGCACGGCACGAGGTACCTTATCGGGTATGGGGACGAGTCGACGCGAGCGGTTGAAGGTGACCTGTGATATTGATTATTATGACCAAAAATATTTGTCAGCTCATTCTTTGGCAATCGTATTTGCGATAACATGCATTGCACATGTAAATATGCCTTCGTTCAATAGATCGATGGGTGGGAGTCATCACACATGTCCGCGCGCATCTTTTAGGCGAAATCTAAAATCTGACACTGTTTTATGATGAGAAGTCTTGATGATGAAGTATGATAACTTGTGAGGTATGGGACCGACCCATGATAAAGTAAGTGCTTTGAAGGGTCTATGTTAATGCCCTAATGAAACATCGACCAAATATGCAATTTTCATGTGCATAACCATGCATACAAATCGATGTACCCAAGCGATGTACCCAAGAATTTAGAACTTGAGAATTTCGTATTTTCTGGAAAATCGCCTAGACAACCGCCCCCAAAAACCCATGTCTATGACATGAATACCGCCAAACATATGGTTCATACCCAAGATTGGTGTGTTATTGACAACCTATATCGGCCATATGGACACTTGAAATGTTTTGAGCTCGCCATGGCGTGCGGGACAAAGAGTGGCTTGGGTACATCGTGATGTACCCAAGACGGGTAGTGGACATTGAAGGCATAACGTGGCCACGATATTGCAGGATTTTATACCTGTAGATAACAATGCTTGCAAGGTGATTAGCAGTTGAAGCGAGCGTCGCCCATAGCAAAAGTCGAAAATATAAATTGTGAGGATAAATGTGGAGCTATAATACCTGCAGATGGCAATGCTTTCAAGGTAAGTAGCAGATGCTTGAAGGTATGGTTGAAGGTGCGTATGTTAAAAGAAACAAGGGGAAATGAATCTTCAAGGGTCGGGCAAGAGCTTTTGTACCTGGTCGTGAGTGGACCGCGGGTCGTGCAAGAGTAGTGTACTTTTGGTCCAATCAGCTT